>CAUYNB010020706.1:0-61177 GCA_963574225.1 Lagothrix lagotricha
TCAGCCCTGAGGCTTTCCCCATCCACCATCTCAGCACTGAGGCTTTCCCCATCCACCATCTCAGCCCTGAGGCTTCTCCCATCCACCATCTCAGCACTGAGGCTTTCCCCATCCACCATCTCAGCACTGAGGCTTTCCCCATCCACCATCTCAGCCCTGAGGCTTTCCCCATCCACCGTCTCAGCACTGAGGCTTCTCCCATCCACCATCTCAGCCCTGAGGCTTCTCCCATCCACCATCTCAGCCCTGAGGCTTTCCCCATCCACCATCTCAGCACTGAGGCTTTCCCCATCCACCATCTCAGCCCTGAGGCTTCTCCCATCCACCATCTCAGCCCTGAGGCTTTCCCCATCCACCATCTCAGCACTGAGGCTTTCCCCATCCACCATCTCAGCTCTGAGGCTTTCCCCATCCACCATCTCCCCTTTCCCACCCCTTGCTGCCAACATTCACCGACTCTACCCTTTGCTAAGTCTGAAGAGGCAAATATTCTGTCAGTGTTCCAACAGATGGCATCTATTCAGGGTCACACAGGAAGAGTTCCCGCTGCCACCTCCATGCCCTCCGCCCTCTGTGGCTGCCCAGTGGTGGGGCTCCCTCACCACACACTCAGATGCTGGAGCTCTGGGGGAAGCCTGAGCCTGGGGTGGAACGATGTGAGGAACCTGGAGAGCGCCGGGGAGACTCTGGGCCCAGAGAGGCATCAAAGACGAAGCCCACCGAGCACAGGGCTGGGGAGGGCACCACTCCCTGACGGCAGGAGGAACGGGCGCAGCCACCACGTGCACACCCGAGCCTGACTCCGGCTGCCTCCCCCAGACAGGAGGATCTAAATCCAAATCCCCCAGACAGGGCGTCTCTGGCGTCCCTTTTGGCCAGACACTGGATAGTGGCTGGGCTGGAGGATTTCAGAGGAAAGTAAGGACGTAAGCCATAGGTTTCGTGTTACTTAATTTTCAGAAGGGATGCCCTGACAGAGGCACAGAACCCGAGAGGAGGGAAGGGAAAGGCTGGCGTGAGGCAATAGATACTGACAGCAGGAGGAAACGAGCCAAGAGTGAACCCCGGAGCAAAATGCTGAGCAACACCTGAAGCCACAGGGTCCAACTTTCACCAAGCGCAGGACCTAGGAGGGGCAGTACCGGGTCCCTGTGATCAGAGCCTGTGCTCCCTGGGCCTCTGGAGGCACTTCCCTTCTCTTCCCACCCTTCTGGAGACTTCCCATCTCCCACCCATCTCTTGCACCCACCACCTGTGGCGATGCCAGCCGGCCCCTGCTCAGACACATGCACGTACTGCAGGGCCCTAGGCCTCCACGTCCACGCTCTTTCCACGGCTCCTGCCAGCTGCCCTCATTGACCTGGGGCTCACGCCGCAGTGCGCTCCACCCTCAGAAGGAAGATGCACTCAGGGGCTTGTGCAGACCCTCAAGGGGCTCAGTGCTCTGTGAGCAGGGAGTTCCTGGGCCCAGGGTGCCAGCCCAATCTACAGAGTGGAGCGGGCTCTGGGGATCCCCGGAGGCACGTGCCCTGGCCTCAGGGACACACCATGGGGTGGGGCTCGGTGGCAGAGCAAGTCCAGGGTGGGGTCCTCCCCAAAGCAGGCCCAGAGCATGGCCCTCTCGGTTAGACCTCAGGGCAGAACTAAGAGGCATGTCCTAGTGGGGACGTTCTCTGGCAGGCTGTGAATACTGGAGGAGTAATTAGGTTGAAATGTAAGGAGCTAGAAACTATAAAGAATTATTCCAGTCAGCGAGAGTGTGAAACTACACGGTGGACCGGGGCCGCACTGCCTACCCAAAATCAAACCGCGGTCCTCCAGGACTGCCACCGATCACACAGCATCGACAACGGCCAGCACATCATGCTTTGTTTCTCTTTACTGATGTGAGCCATGCCAGTAAAGAATTCCTGTGTGTGTGGCACAAAACCGCAGCTGGGTTACACACAACAGGTGCCTCTGTGTGTGGAGGTTCTTGTTCTATGCATCCCTGCAAATCCGACCATACCTCAGGATATCTGTGACATCTTGTCCTCAGAAAGTCTGCAAGTGCATTGCAAGCATAGACACTGAGATTTTACATTAGGAAGAATGCATAAAAGAAAGAGAATCTGCCGGTAGAGGAAACTCATGGGCTCCTGAGCTCATCGATAATCCACGTGGTGCGGAGGAGTGACTCATGGGAAGACAGTGGACAGTGTTGACACCGAATTTCACACATGGTAAAAATAAGGGCATTAAAAGCAAACTGACTAATGGATAGGGCCAGTTCTAACGGGGGTCAGAGCAGAGGAGACTTGGACAGCTCTGAAATCATATCGTTATGGACGAAAGCAACTTGGTAGAGGTTTTCCCAAAAGAAACGGTGAAATCATAAAAAGTCGCATGCTTTACAAGGAAGTTTTCTATATAAAATATTTTCTAAACTCAGTAAAAAAAATCAATTTGGTCATGCATGCTAGAGGAAAACCTGAATTACCTTTTAATTTTCTCTATACAAGGCTTGGCATTGGAAAAGTCAGCCAAAGAATATGCAGAAAAGGAATATAGGGGAACGTATTTAGAGGGGTGTCAGCAGCTAGTTAGTCCAAATATGTTATTTTTCTGGAAATTTTGTATGATTAACTTTTCATTAATTGGATTATCAAATAGTCCATGAGCCCATTTATTTCTTCTGCTTATAATTATAGGAAGGAGACAGGCTGGAGCCATGGTGCCACTCCCTGTCCTGGGCCCCAGGCTGTGCACCTGCCTCCAGGGAGTCCAGAGCTTCTGATGCTTCCAAGGAGGAGCGGCTGGGAGGAGAAGTGATTGACGGTGGGGGCACCCCAGCTCTACACCAAGCTACATTTATTCCACGGAGGCCTTAACATCAATTGAAGTCAAAAAACACTAGAATGCAGACATCCTATTCATTGAATATTATATTTTTTAGGATCTTGGATCACCTGAATTTTCATCGTACAGTGGACCATAAAAACAATTTCCTCCTATGTGATGCTGTTGATTTTTCTAATCTAAAAGCACTAGATCATAAATCATTCGTATGACTCTCAACAGCACGCCAGCTGTGCTGCTCCTGATAGCCGGGCGTCTCCGAAAATCCAGGGTCCATGGGAACAAATATCTTTACTTTGGCTCAAAAACCTACCATGGAAAGCCAGAGCGCTTCAGCCCTCTGCATTCACCCCATAACACGCCCAGTGGGAGCGGGTGCAGAGACTGGGGAGAGACAAAGGGACTCTGCCTATTTCCAAAGGTCCCACTGGGCACCCTGTGTTTTCTGTGGACACGGTGGCGGTCAGGGCACATTTTCTGAAATGTGTCTGATGCACCCAGCACAGCACCAGGCTCTGTGCAGAAGCTGTTTCATTTACTCTTCACAAAAGAGCAGCTGAGATGCAGAGGCCAGAGGACCCACCAGGTTCCCAGTTCAGGTGATTTCTGGTCTTGCCCACTGGAAGCAGGGATGGCTCACAGCATTTCTTGTATGTAGATTTTCTCCCTGGCAGGCACCCAGCTCTGTTCCACGTCACAGGGTCCTTCTTGCCACTGTCTTTCCAAGGGCAGTTGAGATGGGAAATCCTGGCTCTGAGCCTGCCAATCACTGCCCCACCAGAATGAACATATCGGGTCCCAGAAGCAGGGGATCTCTGGGAAAGGGTGTGGGGGGAGGAGGACAGGATGGAAAGCTGAGCCCAGAAGTGGAAGGCTGACATCCAAGAAGCCAGAGGCTGTTTCCAGATTCTGCCTCCAGGACTGACCAGGCAGAAAGGCTCCAGGTCCCCAGACTGTATTTGGTGAAATTCCTGAAACCCAGCGGGGAATTGCGTGAAGCAACTCTGGCATCCACTTGTTTTTAAGCATTATATCAGAAGACATTCTTACAAGATGAATGTGCTGAAATCATTTCCAGAAAAGTCTGATTTCCTTCTGCTAACCACTCCTCATCCCTAGAGAAAGCGAGTATTTCTCTTAGTATGAAGAGCAAGCATGCGAATGCTGCGTCAGTTAGGAGCTGGTTCAGGTCTCCTGATGCTTAGCACTGAGCAACTCAGGTTTAACTTGAGTCTGGCGTTTGAATAAATCCTTGCCTATGCACGATACTTCATGAACATTATACTTACCAGTCCTTTTCCCAGGCGTAGGGTAAGACAGATGGAAAAGTCTGCAGTGATGGTGTCTTGTGAGTGATCGTGTTGATTTATAAGCAGTAAGCGGCACACACAGTTGCGTGTCATCTGCAGTGAGCTGGTGAAAGCTGACAAGTCAAGACAGGGCAGGAGAGAGGTGTGCCACCATTATGGTGCTTGGAAAACACTCAAAATACAGATAGAAACGTCTGCAGTTTTTAAAACAACATCATCTTGCCTAGACTCCAGATGCGTGCTTTTGTGTTTCTAGCGAGAAGGAGAAGCAGGGAGCCTGCTTTCTTTGTTCTGTGCACATCTTCACCATGGGTGAACACAGCACATCTTCACCCTGGGTTCTGCTGCACAGGAGAGCTGAGACATGCAATGTCGGGCCAGTCCCTGACGGGGAGATCCTCTCCATGTAGTCTTCATTTGGGATTTAAAAAAAAAAATTATAGTCAGTATGGTAAAAAGAAAAACAGCTGACTTGACTCCATTCCCTCCCAACTGAACTGTTTCTGTATGTCTTTTGTTTTGCTGCTTGACTGGAAGTGAAATTGCTCGTGGCATCGAAAATAAACCTAACTACACCCCCGGGAAGCTGCCGCCCGCAGACACTTGCAGGTGGCAGGGCATGTCGATTCCACTTTCCCTGAAGAATATTATACTTTTGTGTAGAATCATCAGAGACAAAGGACTCTCAACCGGATTTCCATGAAGTCTCGTGGCAGGGTTCCCAGACATTCTAAGAAGCTGTTTGATGTGAGAATGCATTGTGCTGGCTGCCCACGGACAGCACGGGTGTTTGAACTGTCCGCTCATCGAAAGGAACAACCAATAAAAATGACAGAAAGCAAATGTGGACTCCAGAGTACACTGAAAACAAGTCTGCACTTTATCAGCCTCATGTGCATCTACAGATACTGAAATCAGAGTGTTAAGTACCTGAATTAGCTGTTATTTATTCTGCACGTTGTGATGTGCACTTGTGTCACAGGCCCCTCGGGAACCCTGGATCCAGGCACCGGAAGCTCAGGGTGAGGCCTGAATTCTAAATATCTTACATCAGATGTTTTGTCAACTTACTTAGTTGCGTATTTTGTAAAAGTAAATCTTTCCAAGGCTGAGAATATTTATAGGTATTATACTGTACTTCCTCAATAGGCTAATTTCAGAAAAATAAAAATGAAAAGGAGAAGATACGAAGGTCACTAAAGCAGGTGATGGGATGATGGGAAAGGCAGCCTGAGGCCCTCAAAGGGCCCATCCCCAGGAGACATGCGTAGGTGCCTGGAGCGGCTCTGGACTCCCCTCGCCCTCACCTCGGGGCCACAGCCGCTGTCTCTGCCTTGTTTCGTTGCAGCTTGGGGGTGTATGAATGAAGGAGGCCACCTGAAGTTATTGACGAAGGGGCCTGGGGAAGCCCAGGCATCCCATACTCCATATTACCCTGGTGTTTTAAAGCTCTTCCAGCCCACTCCCGGGCACCCCTTTTTCATCACGACTTCCCCCCCAACCCCCGTTTCCCAAACAAGCTTGAGTGACAGCCTTCACCCACCGAGCTTGCTGGGTGTGTGTGCTCAAGTTCCAACCAGCGGGAGACCCAGGAGGGAGCGGCTGTGTCCTGCCCCGGCACACAGCCTGGCTCGCCCTGCACCTGCCCTCACCCTCCTTATTCCAGTGAACCTGTGAAGAGTCCCCACCCCCATCACACGCACAAATCCCAGGTTCCACATGAGTTCCGTGTCCACTCTCGACTGGGCAGATGTGATTTCTGTCCTGTGCCCCCTCAGATTCTGGAGAGCGAGGGTCGTCCAGTGAGAGTTCCTGACCCTTCCCCCCTAAAGGCTGAGCCACATGCACCCAACAACTCACTTCGGAGACTAAGCGGAGACGCAGACACGGCCCACGTGGAGGGAGGGAGGCCCACGTGGGCCACTCCACGCGGCCCTGAGCTCACCTTCAATTCTACTGGGAGGAGATTCGGTGCAGAGATGCTACAAGTTGTTAAAATTGTCCTAGCTGATTTTTATAAACCTCCACCAAAAGGCACCACAGTGAGAAGGAAGGGGCGCCTGGAGCCTCTGCGCTCATCACAGGTGAGCGTGCGGTGCTCCTCGATGCTAATTGTTCTACCCACTGTCTGCAGGAAAAACATCAGCCTCTGGGAATGAAAACTGCACTCCCCAGCCTGTCGCAGTGAGTGTGGCCATGTGTGTAATTTCTGGACAAAGGATGGGAAGGAAATGGGGGCACGGCTCCGGGCACACTGCCCGCCCAGGCTGCATCCCAGCTCACAGATTCCCACAGCAGCCTGGGCCCTGCGGCAGCCCGAAGTCTCTGCACCCGAAATAAACTTCTGCCCTGTTTAAATTCCTGCTCCTTTGAATATCTGTAACCATAGCCAAACCTAATTTTTAACGAATACAAACTCCGTCTGACGTTGAGTAAAAATAAAAATTTATTTATTCAACAAGTGTTTCTGTATCCGGCGCCTGAAACATTGCTATTTCGTGTCATCGCAAACGGTGATGAACTGAACAAAGTGCCTGTTCTCATGGCTCTTGTGTTCTGGAAGGGAAGAAAGATGAGAGGCGAACGAAAACAGAGACGCTGAGTGACTGCAGATGACGGGGCTGACCTGGGGAAAGAAGCCGGGCGAGGCGTGCGGGGTCTGGACACAGACAGCCCCCAGCTGACAAGAGGCTCCCAGGCTGCTCCGGAAGGAGTGAGGTCCCCCCGTGACCATGTGGGGCCAGGGATTCCTGAGGAATTCTCCTTTACCCCGTTACCAATCAGGTGGTTTATTGAAACTGAAGTTGAAGTCACATGTGTTATTATTGAAAAATGTGATCAAAGAGAAAACACTGGAGGTAATTAGGAAAATACTATCTCTAAGATACAGAGCATGCAAGGAGGGAGAGTTTTGTTTCTCTCAAAAACTAAGGCAAATGCTTTGGAAAGATAGAAAATGCATTTGCTTTACAAAAATTGCTGTTGACTTAGGAGCAGACGGAGAAATCATGAAAGTCCCGAAGCATTCAGCAGGCAGGCTCTCTGCGCAGGGTTGTGAAGTCCTCACCCTGCTTTGCGGAAATGAGCAGAAAATTGTCAGGGAGTCATTCGGGCATTATTTATGCAAGAAAGACACAAAACCCCAGTGAGTTCCTGCTGGAGAAAAAGCCGGAGTCCCCAACACAATATTGTCTCTAAGTGGCTGTTGAAATATTTAGTTTCTCTTGGTATTTCTCTTAATGATGTCCTGCTTAATCGACCATTAGCAGCTTGGAAGGTACCGAAAGGGGGGACGCTGCGGTGTCAGACGTAAGCTTTGTCCAGAGGGCTCCCTGTCCGTGATGGGCAGGGGTGTACCTTCGGCGACACTGGCAGGCTGGGGTGCAACAGCGGGAGGTGGTTGATAGGGGCCTCACCCCAGCCAGAGTGTCATGGAAGCTTCCGGAGAAGGGGGCACAGGAGCTGCCTCAGGAAGGACACTGGGGTTGTCTGGAGTACCGTGTCTGCAGACGGAGAACAGGAAGGAGCCCGGCATCTTCTTAGGACCCTCATGTGTTCTGTGAAGTGGACACAGGGCTTCCCTGGAGGGGCAGGAATGGCCAGTGGCTGGGCTGGGGAGCTGAACGGGTGGATGGGGTCAGATCAGCAAGGCCCTTGCTTGCCTACGCCTCCGACCTTCCCTGCCAGGCCCAGCGGATGCTTGAGAGGGCGGAGGCCTGCTCCCTTCTGAGGCTCCTCTGGCAGGGTGGAGAATGGGTCCCCAGGCGGCACATGCAGGTCAGCTGCTCTCCAGGGAAGGACATTTGGTCACACCTGTGCTTGGGAGCTTTCGGGGCACAGGTGATAACTGGAGCCCTGGAAATGAGGGGAGTGGGAAGGGTCAGATGCAGGAACAGAGCCCGAGGAACACCTGGGTCTAAGGGACAGCGGCTCCACGGAGAGGAGGAGAAAAACCAGTTCCACCAAGGACAGGAAGCCTAGGAAGGCAGAAGTTCCGCGGTCAGTGGTACCAAGTGCTGCAGAGATGCTGAGTGTGGTTAAGTGGCTGGCAAGGGTGAAAGGCACCCCAGCGACCTCAGTGAGAGCAGCTTCAATTTGAGGCCGTGCCGAGACATGGGCTCCAGCGGCTTCCAGGGCAGGTGCCAGGAAAGGGTCGCCCGGCAGAGTGGCTGTACAGAGCTGCACATTTGCACTTTGCAAACATGGACAAGAGTGTGAACAGCTCCCTTGGGGCCTGGCCACGTGCGTGTCCGCCACAGCTCTGTCCCGAGTAGACTCGCCGTAAAGGGAAGGCAAGAATTAGAGAAAGAAGGGGACCCAGTGTTGAGGGTTAATCTTCTAACCACATATGAGACATGACTATTTCTATGCACACAAGGAAAGACACATCACAGGAGCAAAGGTGAAAACTGAGGGAGGAATGGTGGATGGAGAGTGAGCCCAAGGAGACAGAAACGCCCTTAAGTTGACAAGTGTCAATCAAACCTACAAGTGACCGGTGGGGGCAGAAGGCCATGTCTGCTGACCACATCAGACCAACATCCTTTAACGCTCACTAGAGCTTGCTGAGCTGAGTCTGGACAAGCAGATCTCAATGGAAAAGTGTCAGAAGGAGGAGGATTTCAAATCCTATGCATGGCTGGCTATTAGAAAGTTTACCCTTGGGTTTTAGATACATTTTAATAACCTGATCTGCAGGACCCCTTATTTCTTCTTGTGACTATGGCTTCAGACGTGTTGTGAAATTGCTTATGAAGTGACATAGGACAATGATCGATGTAGAAGTAAGTTGGCATCACGATGTAAATGCAGTCAGTGATTCCAGGCAGGGCGACTCATCTTTGATCAGCTTCTATCAAATGGAATAGGTAGTGCAAAACACATCACAGATTGTATTTGGACTTTGCCACGTGCCTTTCCTATTTTTTTAACATTAATGTAAAGTGAAGATACAATATGGCTGTGAGGGGGACAGAAGTGACAGCTCAAATGATGGGCATCCCCCCATTTTCCAAACCACAGGGGTGCCTTGGGAGGAAGAAGGAATTGGCTGGCATGGCTCATGGCTCGGTCAGGGCTTCAGGGATTGACTTGGCAGCAGCACCTGCACCCGTGGGGGAAGCCAACGCAATCCCACTTACAATGGGCCTGAGGCGGTGCTGCCCATCACAGGTTCATCTGCCCTCCAGGTCCCACAAGGGGCTCAGAGCTTTCATCTTCTGATCCCAGGATCCAGGCAGTGGCTGCATCTGGGGAGGGGCTGACTGCAGAGAGAAACCCCCTATGAAAGGGGTGAGAGACGAAATGACTGATCAAGTCGCCGGAACGTGAACACTCAGTAAGCGCTTGACACCGTGTGCGCTACTGAATCTTGGCTTCATTTGGTTTCTTTTCCTGGAAGCTCCACCGTGTCTCAGCCTCATGCTCAAACTCGCTGCTCTGGCCTGTCAGTTTCATCTCTGAAACTGAACGTTTCTCAGATCTGCTCATTTTTCTCTGTTTAACCTGCAGCCTCCAAGATCTAGGCTCTCATCCAGCTCCAGGCTGATCGTCGGTCCTCCTGGCCATGGGGACCCACACCAGGTCACCGGCCACCCCAGGACCATACCTCCAGAATCCTAGCAGGAGGGTGGCTTCTCCACTTTCAGGATGAAGTCCGAAGAAGCCTCCCTGACCCTCCAGATGCCCATGCAAGTGCAGACCCTGTCCCCGCCCTGTGCCCCCCGACGCTGGCTGTGCTACTTTCCAAAGCATCTCCAGACTGAGGATCCTGCAGGTCCTCTGTCCCTCCCATGCCCTCCGGCACCTCCCACTGCCCCCCTGCCACCCTGGCTAGCCAGTGAGTGCTAACGTCCTGTGTCTGTTGTTCTGGATTCTCGGTGGGATGGACAGCAGCACGCACTTACCAGTACAGCAAGGTAGTGACGATACCCTTGCCCCGCCACCCAGCTTCAGAAAAACAACTCTGGACCCCAGGTGGGGGTCCCACCCATGCCCTCCCCTCAGAGCTGACCCCTGCCCTGAATTCGTGCACACGACGGCCTTACTTTGTTATAGATTATAGCATACGGCTGTCCCCAAATATGTTCACAGTGGCTTTTGTGGAGTCAACTCTGCTAATAAAAAGACGTTCATTACAGAGTGGTTGACAACCTAACAATTCTCATAACAGTGGACAAGGAGTAAAAGTTACATTGATTTGCTAATCATTATCCTGAGCCTGACCCTTACAGATGAATTATGTGAAGATTTGGTTGAAGTCAGGGAAGGACGAGGTGTGTGAGCTTCTGGGTTTGGTTGCCTGGGAGAGGCCTGGCAGATTCCCCGAGGCCACGCCCCTGATGAATTCAGGATGACAGGACTGGGCCGTGCTGCATTAGAATCGTGACTTCACGCGGCCATGTTAATCTTTGTAAAATAAATAAAAACAGCTTAAATTCTTGATTTAAAATAGGATGTTTTACTTTCCATGTTCTTTTTTTATTTCAAAGCTCAATGATGTCTAAAGATACAAGCAGCGTAAACAATAATAGCAGGACTCACTGCTCCGGGGTTCCCTAGAGGAATCAACCACAGAGACAGACAGTAGGGTGAGGGTTGCCAAAAGCTGGGGAGAGGCAGCGGGGGAGTGTTTAATGGGGCAGAGTGTCCATCTGGGATAATGAAAAGGCTCTGGAGGCTGGACAGAGCGGCTCACTCCTATAATCCCAGGACTTTGGGAGGCAGAGCTGGGTGAATTGCTTGGGCTCAGGAGCTGGAGACCAGCCTGGGCAACACAGTGAAATCCTGTCTTTACAAAAAAAATAGGAAAATTAGCTAGGTGTGGTGGAGGGAGCTGTCGTTCTGGCTACTTAACAACAGAAACTGTTTTCTCGCAGTTCTGGAGGCTGGAGTCCGAGATGAAGGCGTGGGCAGGGCCGGCTCCTGGAGAGAGCTGCTTCCCGGAGAGGGCCGCTTCCCAGAGAGGGCTGCTTCCCGGAGAGGGCCACTTCCCGGAGAGAGAGGGCTCCTGGGGAGGGCTGCTTCCTGGGGAGGGATGGCTCCTGGAGAGGGCTGCTTCCTGGAGAGGGATGGCTCCTGGAGAGGGATGGCTCCTGGAGAGGGATGGCTCCTGGGGAGGGCTGCTTCCTGGAGAGGGATGGCTCCTGGGGAGGGCTGCTTCCTGGAGAGGGATGGCTCCTGGAGAGGGATGGCTCCTGGAGAGGGCTGCTTCCTTGCTGTGCCCGCACAGGTCTTCCCTTCTTTTGTGCACAGAGACAGAGAGAAAGACAGAGCTCTCCGCATCTCCTCCTCCAAGGACAGGGTCAGGGCCCACCATCATGACCTCATCTAACCTTAATGACCTCCCTCAAGGGAGGTCATTATTTTCCACTAATAAGCAGCATTTCCTTCAAGTTAGTCTGAGTTAAGAGTGCTTTACTGTAATTTATTTGTTCAACCTTACAGAGGTAGATTTATGCTTTCATTTTTCTCTACAGATGTCTACTTCCCGGAAAGGGTTTAAATCTTTAATTTAAAAAAAAAATACTTTCTGCCAGATGAAGAAATGATTCAGGCTACCTCTAGCCTAGAACTGAATAGATGAGATTTTTGTTAAACCCCGAGGGACGGTGCAAAGCCATGAGCAAGTTGCCCAGAGAGACACACCAGCCGCCACGTGGGTTCTGCCCTGAAGAGGCATCCGCTTTCGTCAGTGATGTTTACATGAAACAATGCACAGTGCCGAGCAATGAACACAGCCTTCTCCTGGGACCGCTGGCGAGCAGCTGAGCGGGGAGAGTTGGGTGGATGAGTGGGGTCAGAGCCAGGACATGGGTGAGGGTCTGCCGTGTTAGGCTACAGCAGAAGCCAGGCAGAAAGGCCTGGAGCGTGAGGCTGGCTTCGGCCACAGCTCAGGACACACTGGAGGACATGAGACAGGGACAGGGAAGGGAGCTCCAGGAAGGAGGTGGGGACTGATGGCGCTGACTGGCAGCTTTAACCAGCAGGTCTACCTGCTCACAGAACTGCAGCCAGAGACCCCTGATCTCGGCTCCAGGTGCAGGCAGGGTGAACTCTCCTGCAGGCTCAGGAAGGCTCCCTCCAGCCCCCTGACGCTTCGGGGGGCTCCAGGCCTCCCCCAGCTGCAGCCACACCTCCCAGCCCCATCTCCACACTGCCCTCCTGTGTGTCTGTGAGCAAACCCGCTCTGCCTTTCTCTCACCTGGAGGTCTGTGATTGCATTTAGAGCTGACCAGGAAAACCCACGATCAACTCCTTCTCAAGAGACCCCTCACCTAATCCCATCTCTTACCACGTAAGAGATCACTCACAGCCTCTGAAAATTAGGAAGTGAGGAGATCTTGGGAGGGTCATTTTTCAGGCCTCCACAGTGAGAAAATGGAAGGCTTGGGCTTCTGCCCCCTCCTCCTTCCTTAGAAAGGTCAAGTACAGGGGACCACAGCAAGTGGTCCCTGAGCGGGTAGAGTTCTAACCCTCCTGTTCATGACTGAGCACAGGGCGGGCGCTGGCTCGGAGCCCGTGCAAATCGCCCAGCAGGCAGAGGGAAGGGCTGGGTGGTTCCAGGTCAGGGCAGCCCTTCCTGACCAGCGCTGCAGGAAAATGGAAGGGCTGTGGCCGTCGGCCCTCGCTCACCCCGTCATCTCTCTCCCCTGCTTAGCGGGATGCTGCAGAGGGTCCTGGCAACTGTGCGGAATTGGAAGACTTATTAAATAAATGCTGCTTGTGTGTGTGTGTGTTTTTAACTCAAAGAACCAAAATGAGTCACTGGACATTACCCCAGCTCATTCCAAACGTAACCCTTGTCATGCCGAGCCAGCTCGAGGTCCTCTGAGGACGTGGCCTCCTTCGACTGCAGCCTCTGTCTTTCCTGTGCCATCAGGTGAGTCTTTGCCAGCCGGGCTTTGTACGCCTTGGTGATTTTTCATGCATAACTCATTAGGTACCTGTGCTGTGTTCCTTGGATCAAATGGTTTCTTCTGAGCCGCTGTGAGGAAGGGCCGTCTTCCCAAACCTTGATGGGGTCACAGAAGGCAGCTCCTGAGTTACGGGTAAAACCCTCAGAGGTACTAGATTAATTGCTCTGGAAACTGAGCATGAAGGCGTGTTTCTCCACTGCTGGTGATGTTCCCCCTGCTCTCCGAGCAGGAGAGAAGCTTCATCATCCTCTCCGCGCCTGGCTGCTGCCCAGACACTGGCCACAGCCATCTCCAGCCAGGAACTGGCCTCGGCCTTCCCGAGACCTCTTAAAGCTGCGCCACCTTCCCAAGCCTCTGGAGGTGCACGCCAGGGCCGGGCAGGGTGCTGACCCGCTGGTCGCGCTTGGCTTTTGGCTCAGACAGCCTGGAAAACCTAAGGCAGCCCCACCCGGACCCCGCCCAGCCTGACTTCGTGCCTAAATCAATGTTTGAGTCACTCGATGCTGAGACTCAGACACAAAGGCCTTAGGTCACTGACTCGCCAGCACCATGACTGAGCTTGTGGAACTAATTCTTTAGTGCTAAGGCCTGTTAGCACTGTTTTCTCTTCCCATCCAAATCACTTACACGGAGAAATCAGACTGGGAGGGGCTATCCATACTTCCTCTCCTGACACGTTCTTCTACCTGCAGTGATTCTTTTGCTGTGCTTAGTACCAAAGTATCTTCAGTGTTTACACTCAGGGCACCATCAAAGAGCTTCAGGGATAAGAAACGGGCTGAACTGGATTCAAGAAGAAGGAAACACTGATACATTCTCACCAAATGCTTTCTCACCTCACAAGCACCTAGAAGGCACAGCTCCGAGCTTCTTCCACGGCTGCCAGCCCTTGCCAGGGTTTGATCTTGGTGCCAGGAGGAGGAGCTCACACTTACCGTCAGGCAGGTCAACCCACGAACATTCATAGCAAGTCTGCTTCAATAGGTTATTTTTACCCTGTTTTGCAGATAAGGAACTGGAGACTCAGAAAGGTTATTCCAAGTGGCCAGAGGTCACACAGCGGGTCTGAGGCGGAACTGGGATTTCAGCAAGGCCCACCTGACTTCAACCCTGCTCCCAGACCACGCCCACCCATGTGCGTGCAGAAGTGTGTGTTCATGCCCGCGTGCTTGCGTGGTGTGGATGTGGTATGCGTGTGAAAGCAGATACTAGGAAATGTGCTATCCTGGCTTTATATTGGAGAGAAGTAGGCATATTTGAGGCACTGATAAACCATGTTTAAAAACAGTAAATTCATTTATCTCAATGTTTTTCACCTTCACCAAAATCAAAGAAATTAAAAGTCAACACTCCTGATGGTCATTCATAATCCAATAGCTTGTATCCTTGTGGTCAAGAAGGACGATTCATCTGTACCCAGCCTTGTTCTGAATCATTCCATGTTTAGATCTGTGTTTCAAATGCCTTTCGGTCGAAATCTCGCAGTCATGCTGAGATTGAACAATTCTAGAGGCTTAACCTATGTTGCAAAGAAATCTTTCCAAGAGATGTGCTGTCTGCTGCTCTCTTTATTCCTGCCGTGAATCATGAATAAAAGCAGAAAGTCCATTTACTGGCAGCAGGGAGCCACCGAACGGCACCCGGTTGGGGACATAGCTGTCAGAGGTTATCAAGGCTCCCAGGTCCTTCTGCTACAGCCTAAACAGAGGAGTTTCTAAAACAGAAAAGTGATGGTACGTTGGCTCCTGTGTGTGCATGTGTGTGTGTGCTCACATGTGCGTGGGGTGTGTGTGCATGTGTGTCTGAGTGTGTGTGCGCGTGCACGTCCACATGTGCATGGGGGTGCGTGTGTGACTGTGTGCGCACGTGTGTGTGAATGTGTCTGTGTGTATGCGTGTGTGTGCTCATGTGCGTGGGGTGTGTGAGCGTGTGGGCATGCGCATATGTGTGTGAATGTGTCTGAGTGTGTGTGCATGTGTGTGCATGCACATGTGCGTGGGGGGGCGTGTGTGAATGCATCTGAGTGTGTGTGCGTGTGTGTGCACGAACATGCGTTGGGGGTGCGGGTGCATGTGCATGCACGCATATGTGTGATTGTGTGTCTGAGTGTGTGTGCGGACACACGTGGGTGTGTCTGAGTGTGTGTGTGCATGTGTGTGTGCCCATATGTGCCTGGGGGCGTGTGTATCTGTGTGTGTGCGCGCATGTGTGTGTGCATGTGTGTGCGTGTGTGTGCACATGTGTGGGAGGCGCGTGTGTGTATGTGAGTGGGTGTGCGTGTGTGTGTGAATGTGTCTGTGTGTGTGTGCACGCACGTGTGTGTGAATGTGTCTGAGAGCATGTGTGTGTGTGACTGTGTGTGTGCTGGGCTACCTTCTTTATTCTTTGGCCAGGCTGCTCTTTTTAAATCAATAGAGGGAAGGAAAGAGAACCATCACGTCTGTTCCTCATTAAAACACATATAAGGAGCAGGAAACAGTTTCTGATTGACTTCAGACGCTTTCATCAATAATCATCCCCACCAGGAGGCGCGATCTCCTGATGCGGAGGCGGGGAGAGGGGGTGCCACCGTCCTGCCCCGTCAGGGCCCCAGCTCCTGCATCAGCCAGAGCACAGGCACCAGGCCCGAACCTCAGGTCGTGGGGAGGGTTGACCTAGAAGGACAGGCAAGCAGCCCCTGGGAAGGCATCAACCACAGCTCACAGGAACAGAAAAACAGTTTGACCTGCAGATGCGCTACCGAGCCTCGGGCCCTCCTGGCAGCAAACTCCGGAAAAATATTTTTCCGAAACAGGACAGAAATGTAAGGAAAGGGGAGAAGACGCAGAACTCTTTGGGCCGCGAGGCTGACTTCTTTCAGGTCACCAGCGTGTCCCGGACCTCGGCACCGCGCTGGGTGGCGCCTGGCACGGCTGTGGTTTTTCTGTTACATACAATATCCATTAGCACAGGGATATGGCAACTGGGCCCTTTATCCATCCTGAAAAGAAAAGCAGCAAAACCCCATATTTATGGTGCTTATTTCTATAAATATTGTTATTTATTTTGTTTTGTAATAAAGTTAGTGAATATTGGCAAAAAAGTTGTAAGATATTAAGTACTATGAGAAAAATTACCTACAATCTCATCACTCAGAGTTAATTACAAAATGGCGACATTGGGATGTAAGTCGAATGCGTGTATGTGTGTTAGACACACACGGAGGTGCTCATGGCCACATAAAAATAAATTTTCATGCGTAGATAGTATTCCTAGAGTAAGATGTACGGCTCAGGTGTCCTGAAAAAATGTGATTAAATCGTGACTTTTAACAGCTGTGTAATGAATAGCCTGCCACACGCCCCAGGTGCAAGTGCCGACATGGTCCAATCTGTTATCGTCAGATTTCTGCATTGTTTTTAATATTCTAGGTGACTCTAAAATAATTATCATTGTTATAGAGTAACAATTATTTATAGGAATTACTATAATAAAAAATCATGTTTTCAACGAAGCCTTGAAAGTCCTGCCGTTGCCGGCAAAGCGCCTGTGGAAACCCCGCCTGTTACAGACGCCTGGACTCCTGGAGCCCGTCCGGCTGCCCCCAGCACCCTGGGTTTTGCTAGCATGACATTCACCACACAGGAGTGTTAAGATCTGGTAGTTATTTTCTTACTAGACTGTGAGCTTCAGGAGGGTGGGAATCCCATTCATCTTTTCACCGCTCCATCCCCAGTGCCTACCATGTAGGTATGTTTGTCACTGTCACTGAGAGCACACCATGTTCCGGGCATTGTGCCAGCTGCTGTAGACATGATGGGAAGTGAGAGAGCATCCCTGCATTCTAACAGGCAGAGAGAACATTCCCGTGCACATACATGCACATATGTGTATATGCACATGCACGTGTGCCCACACACCTGTGCATACACACCTGGGAATGTGTGCACATGAGTTCACATGCAGGCACATGTACTCACACACCTACTTGTGTCACACACGTGCCATGCACACTCACATGTGCACGCATGCACACATATGACAACACATAACAACACTCACACATGTGCTATGCACTCACATGCACACAAGCACACACACCTACATCCAATCACATGACACACACCTACACATGTGCCCATGCACACTGACACGTGCACCCAGGCACACACATACACACTCACATGACGCACTGACACATATACCCATGCACTCAGACGTGCACCCAGGCACACACGTACACACTCACATGACGCACCAACATATATGCCCACGCACACTCACACGTGCACCCAGGCACACATGTACACACTCACACGTGCACCCAGGCATGCACACCCATGAGGTAAGAGGTGTACGTCAAGGGGACAGGCAGCAGCAGGCGATGGGCTGCTGTAGTGGGTGCTGAGGGAAGCTTCCCAGGGAGCTGATCTTTAAGTGAGGCTTGTGGGGAATGAGGCTTGTGGGGAAGTGTCCAGGACAGGAGGCAGTGCGTGGAGAAGGCTGGGAGGTGGGAGTGTGGTCGGCATGCTGGAGTGGCAGTCAGAAGATCCACGTGCACAGAGGTCAGGAGGGGCAGGCTGGGAAAGCAAGCACAGAGAGGCAGGTAGACACGGGGCCATGCTCAGCTTTCCCACCGTGGTGAGGGGTAAGAACTTACTTGGAGTGATAAGAAGCCACTGGAAAGCTCTAAGTAGATTAATATAACTAGATTAAAAATTTTGAAGGCCACTCAGCTATTGTGTTGAGAACAGGCTATCGGGGAGTGTATCAGTTATCTATGGCTGTGTAACAGATTACCCCCAAAGGTAGGGCTTAAGGCAACAGTAAAAATCTGCTGTGGACTGAATTTTTGTGCCCCCTCCAACCTCAAAATCATGTTGAAGCCCTAATCTGCAATAGAGGGGGTCCTTTGGGATGGAACCAGGTTTAGATGAGGCCATGAGCATGGAGGCTCATGACGGGATCAGAGTGACCTGCACGAGGAGGAAGAGCTCAGCACTCTCTTCACCCTGTGAGGATGCTGCAAGCAGGTGTCTGTCTCCAAACAACAAAGAGAGCCCTCAGCACACAGATCTGCCGGCAACTTGATGTTGGACCTGGCAGCCTCTGGAACTGTGAGAAGCTGCGGTTTAGGCCCCTAGCCTGCTCTTTTGTTACAGCAGGCCCTAGCCTGAGGTCCATCTTCACCTTGCACAGCTTCTGTGGGCCAAGAACCCAGGAGCAGCTTGGCCAGGCTGTGCTGGCTCAGGGTCTCTCACGTGGTTGCAGGAAAGACATCAGCCTCATGCCAAGGCTCTGCTGAGGCTGGAAGATGCCCTTCCAAGGTGGCTCACCCACATGGCTGATGGGCTGGTCCTGGATCTTGGCAGGAGGACCCCATTTCTCCCTGAAGAGCCTCTCCACGGGACTGCTTGAGCGTCCTCACAACATGGCAGCTGGCTTCCCCCAGGTATAGCAATCTAAGAGTCCAAATCAGGAGCTTCTGTGCCCTGTGACCTGCTCTTGGGAGTCATCTGTCACCTTTGCCAAGCTCCATTCATCACACACGAGCTCCAGTTCTGTGTGGGCAGGCTGCACGTGAGGGAATACCAGAAGGCAGGGGTCACTAAGCTGTCCTGGAGGCTGATCCCACAGAGAGGCGGTGCAGGGGTGGGAGACCAGTGAGCGGGAGTGTGCAGTGTGGCAGCAAGACCCAGGGTGGTGCTGGTGAAGAGGACAGGAGTGGGTGTCTGAAGGCACCACGTGGAGGCAGAGCTGGCTGTGAAGTGTTGGCTGGGCTGGATGTGGCAGTAAGAGAGCATCAGGGATGACACCAGTGTCTTCAATGGGACTCCAGTGGAAGGGCTATTTACTGAGAGGGAACTCTGGAGGAAAAGCACATTTTATAAACCACTTATTTTTGTGAAACGGTATCTGCGTCCAGCGGTACTAGTTTTCCAGGCAGACAGTTCATAACCAGGTCGAGTCGGGACAAGCACACGTGCTCCTCTGAACACCTTCTCTGGGGAAGAATTTGGCCGAGTCGGCAGCAGGAGACCACACTCTCACCGCTGGGCTGTCCCCGCTCTGCACAAGCCGTGCAGCCCCTTGCAGGGCCCCAGTTTTCTCACCAATAAAATAAAATACTGGACTGCGTGTAACTTTCTCTGAATGTTTCTGACAAAGGCCAAGAAGAATTGTTACGCTTTGAAACCTGTACTTGACGTTGTATGCATCTGTGCATGTGGGGCAATCAGATCACTGGGGCAGAAAAATGAAACATGCTGCTAAGAAACATTATTTAGATCTTGAAAATATTATTATATTTTGCATGAGTCTCTAATTTCAATCAATTCATTATAACAGAAAGATATAGATTGATCTGTGACAGTCATGAAATCAAACTCGAAAGAGAGGAACCAAGCTCTGAGATTTGTAGTTTGGGTCCCAGTTAAAGTAGCACCAGTAAAATGGGGGAAAAAGTGGCTCTAAACTGTCCCCCTCCCACTCCCAGAAACATCAAAAAACAGGCAGAGGCCTACAACAACCAAGCAAATGCTGACAAGAAACTGCAACTTGGCAAGAAGAGGAGGAAAGGTCTCAGGCAGCTTCACTCTCCTGCCCGGCCCCCGAAGCAGAGGCTGTCCACGTTCCCAGGGTGGGGACCCAGCCCTCGCTGTGGACGGAGCAAGCAGGCCTTCTTCACAAATCATTGCATCTGTGTGTTCTCACCTGTCCAGGGGCTACTGGAAGGATGAACATGGGTGTTCTTCGTTTCACCTAACTAAGAACTGTGGCTGGAAAAGCTGCAGGCGTGAAATCTGGAGCTGAAAAGTATAGTAACTGAAATTTAAAAATTCTCTAGAGGTTATCAGTCGTGGATTCTAGCAGCCAGAAGACATCATCAGTGAACTTCAAGATATGACCGTTGGAATTATCATATAAAAGAGAGAAAAAAAAAAAACTGAAGAAAATTAAACAGGGCTTCAGGGACCTGCAGGACACCACCGAGTAGGCCAACGTACATCATCTCTGACCACGATGACATGAAGCTAGAAATCAGTAACAGCAATTAAACTGGAAATATATTTGGAAATGTTTTAATGGACAAATTTTTTAAAATATATATTTATGGTGTTCCACATGATGTTTATGGGAAGCCTAGAAGAGAAAGAGAAAGAATATTTGGAAAAATAATAGCCCAAAACTACACTGTTAATATCCTATATGATTTAAAAGACTAATTCATTTAAAAATCATTATCAATCTTTGTTTGGGGGTTCACCAATATAGATATGTAGTTTGTGAGATTAACATAGATAGCGAATGGAGCTGCAGGGGGCAGAGTTTTTGTTCCCTTCTTAAGTTAATATGAATTCAAATTCATGTTATAAATTTAGAATATTATTAATCCCAATAATAACCCCAAAGAAAATATAGGAAATCAGAAGGGAATCAAATGGTTTACTACTGAAATAATAACACAAAAGAAGGCAGTAACTGAGAGAATAAAAGGAAAAACTATAGCATACATAGAAAACAAATAGCAAAATGGCAGAAGTTCTCTCTTATCAGTAAAAATTTTAAATGTGAATGAATTAAACTGACTAGTAAAAAAGCTGTGATTAGCAAATGGATTTTTAAAATGATTCAAATACGTGCTATCTTCAAGAGGCTCACCTGAGCTCTGATGACACCAACATGTTGTAAGTGACAAATAGAAAAGGATAGTTCATAAAAATAACAACCGAAATAGGCTGGTGAGCCTATATTACTAATAGGCAAAATAAGTTTTCAGCCAAAAACCATTTCGAGAGATAAAGAAGAATATTTATGCATTAACAAAATAGTGAATTCATTAAGAAAATGTAACAGTTATAAAAATATATGCACCAAACGAGAGCCTCCAAATATATCAGGCAAGCACTGATGAAACTGAAGGGAGGAATAGAGTTCCCAAGATTAGCTGGAGACCTTAATACTGCATTTTTAGTAATGGATAGAACATGTAGACAGAGGTCAATGAAGAGGTAGAGAGCTTGAACAGTACTATAAACCAGCAGTCCTCCCAGACATACACAGAACATGCCACAAGACGCAGCAGAGATCATGGTTTTCTCAAGCACACATGAAACATTCTCCAGGATAAACTATATGTTAGGTCACAAAACGAATCTTAATACATTTGAAAAGACTGAAATAACACGGAGCATCATCTCTGACCACTGTAAAATGAATCCAGAAATCAATCAGAGAAGTAAAGCTGGAACATTTATAAATATTTGAAAAACTTCTTAATTGACAGATTTTTAAAAGTATGTATGTATAGTTTACCACGGTTTTTAAATATGTATACATTGTGAAACAGTTACATTGAGCTAATTAACATACGTGTGAACTGCCATACTCATCATTCACTTGCAGAGAGAACGCTGATTGTCTACTCTGCTAGCCATTTTCAAGTATGTGATACGCTGCCGTGACTATACAGTTAACCCTGGAACAACATGGGTTTGAGCTGCATGGGTCCACTTAAATGTGGAATGTTTTCAATAAATACAGTTGGCCCTCCGTATCTCACATTTGCAACAAAGTGAGGACAGAAAATACAGTATCTGCAGGATGCAAAACCTGAAGATATAAAGGGTTAACATTTTGGGTATGTGGGTGTTACAGGGCTGACTACCAGACTTGAGTATGTGTGGACTGCGGTATACAAGGAAGGCCCTGGAAGCAGTCCCTGAATATACCGAGAAATGACTGTTGTCACCATATTATGCAATAAAGGTCTTGAACTAATTCCTCCTGTGCGACTGAAATGCTGCATCCTTTGACCAATATCTTCCCAATCCCTCTGCATCCTCTAAGAACCACCGTTCTACTCTCTTTTCCTATGCATTTACCTTTGATAAATGTCACATATGAATGAGGTCATGCAGTATTTGTCCTTCTGTGCCTGGCTTATTTCACTTACTATAATGTTCTCCAATTCCATCCATATTGTCACAAATGACAGAATTTCTTTCCTCTTAAAGGCTGTATAGTATTCCATTGTGTATATATGGTAACATTTTCTTTATCTATTTATCTGTTGGTAGACACTTAGGTTGATTTAGAATTTCGGCGATTGTAAATGATGCTGTAATGAACATGGAGTGCAGATGTGTCTTCAACAAACTGATTTCATTTCCTTTGGATATATACTCAGGAGTAGAATTGCCACATCGTGTGGTTGTTCTATCGTTGATGTTTTGAGGAATCTTCATTCATGCTGTTTTCCACAATAGCTGTACTAATCTACATTCCCACCAACAGTGTACAAGTGTTCCCTTTTCTCTTCATCTTTGCCAACATGTTATCTTTTTTATAATAGCTATCCTAATAGAAGTGAGGTGATATTTCATTGTGCATTTTCTTGATTACTGAGGTTGAGTGTTTTTTCATATACCTTTTGGCCATCCATATGTCCTTTTGAGAAATGTTTGTCTTCTTTTGAGAAATATTCATTTGGGCTCTTTGTTCGTTTTCTAATCAGATTATTTGTTTTCTTGCTATTGAGTTGTTTGAATCCCGCACATATTTTTGCTATTAACCCATTATTGGATGTGTAGTTTGCAAATGTTTTCTCCTGTTCCATAGGTTGTCTCTTCACTCTGTTGATTATTTTCTTTGCTGCACAGAAGCTTTTTAGTTTGATGTAATCCCATTTGTCTATTTTTGCTTTTGCTGCCAGTGCTTTTAGGATTCACATTAAAAAATTCATTTCCCAGGCCAAAGTCATGGAGCTTTCTCCTTGTGTTTTCCTACAGTAGCTTTACAATTTCAGTTCTTATGTTTAAGTCTTTGATCCATTTTTAATTGATTTTTGTATCTGGTGTGAGGTAAAGGTTCAATTTCATTCTTCTGCATGTGGATATCCAGTTTTCCCAACACCATTTATTCAAGAGACTGTCCTTTCCCCATTGTGTGTTCTTTGTTGAAAGTCAATGAACTGTAAAAACATGGATTTATTTCTGGGCTCTCTATTTTGTTCCATTGGTCTATCTGTTTGTGTTTGTGCCATTGCCATATTGTTTTGATTACTATAACTTTAAAAAACTGTTAGAACAAATGAATAAATTCAGTAAAGTTTCAGGATAAAAAAATCAACATACAAAAATCAGTATCATTTCTGTATACTTACAATAAAATATCTAAAAAAGAAGTTAAGAAAATTCTTCAATTTACAATAGCTACAGAAATACTTAGGAATAAGTTTAACTAAGGAGGTGAAATATCTGTACACGGAAAATTATAAAACACTGGTGAGAAAAACTGAAGAAGACACAAATGAAAAGATATTCCGTGTTCATGAATTGGAAGAATTAATATTGTTAAAATGTCCCAAAGCAATTACAGATTCAATGCAATCCCTATAATAATTCCAATAACATTTTTCACAGGATTAAAAAAAAAAACCCTTAATTTCTTATGGAAGCACAAAAGACCCCAAGTAACCAAAGCAACCTTGAGCAAAAGCCACAAAGCTGGAAAAGTATCACACTACCTGCATTCAAAATACGTGGAAATCAAACCATACACTCCTAACCACCATTGGGTCAGTAAACCACAAGGGAAATAAGAAATCCCTTAAAGAAGCCCCGACCTGAGCCTCGGGGTTCAGGTTACACCTTGACCTTGGACTTCTGGTCTCCAGACAGAGACAGGAAGTTTCCATCATCTGAGCCGCCCAGTTCATGGTACTTTGCTGGGGCGGCCTGAGCTGGCCAGCACAGACCTCTGGTGCTCAGATGTCCTCTGGTCTCTCCTTGTCCTCCCCAGATTATCCCTCTCCATGTCAACTCCCTTCTGAGAGCACACCTCTTGTGTCCCCGCAAAATGCCAGGACCACAGCCAGCTGCTTCACTCGGTTTAGTGTGAACTGAATTCTCACTTCACTCAGTTCACACCAAAGCCCCAGAATTAAATCCTGATTCTGATTAGTCTGACTTGAGCTAAACATTCATGGCTGAACAAAACCCGTTCTTCAGAGGTCGCCAGGCTTGACCCCTTCCTCCCCTGGAGCTGGAACCCGAATCCATTCCACTGAAGCTTCATGACCCAAGAGTGGGAACAGCAGGAATCCCCCAGAAGAAGTCGGGCTGCCAGGAGTCGGATTAGTGAAGCCACACAGGCCCACTGCAGTGCAAGACGTGGGATCGGCAGCAATCTTGACTGAGGTCCCACAACTGTATTCACGTTGCAATTTAAGGACCATCTGGGATATGGAATTCCAGAGAGGCTGCCCGGGTCCACCACCCCACATTCCTCTCTTTCTTCATGGTAACTAAATCAGTATTCGACTGTCAGCTGTGGGAGGAAAGCAATGCCTGATTATTCTAGCTCTCTTCTGTTTCTAGCTTAACTGATTGACCCGAATTGGGTGGTGGGCTTGGGTTCGAGGCCTCCTCAAGGGCCTGTAGAGAAGACGTTTGGATACCAGCGGAGACAGCTTGGTTTGTAGACATCCCCCTCCAGACAGGCAAGGCAGCAGGTGGCCACCTGGCTCTGAGCTCTGAGGCCTATCCTGAGTGCCGAGATCCTCCTATGGCTGTCGTAAAAACAGGACCAAGGCCAGACGAGGACAACAGTAAACAAAAAATACATGCCAGACTCCACAGCCAGCAAGTCTCGCTTTGTTACCCAGCCTGGGGTGCAGTGGTGTAATCTTGGCTCACTGCAACCTCTTCCTCCCGAGTTCAAGCAATTCCTCTGCCTCAGCCTCCCAAGTAGCTGGGATTACAGGCATGTGCCACCATGTCTGGCTAATTTTTTGTATTTTTAGTAGAGACAGGGTTTCACTGTGTTAGGATGGTCTCGATCTCCTGACCTCGTGATCTGCCCACCTGGGCCTCCCAAAGTGTTGGGATCACATGTGTGAGCCACCGCGCCCGGCCAGCAGGGGCTTTTGACCTCACAGACACCCAGGCATGTGAGTCAGTGGCAGCCCCCACGCCCCCTTCCAAGTTCATCCGGAGGGGCTCAGCAGAGGCTTCTGGAATCAGCTTAGGAACTGAGGAAGCAGAATTTCCACTGACTCCTTTGATTTTTTTTTTTTCTCCATTACAGAGACTTTGCTTCTTTATATGCTTCTGTATATTCACTTCCCAACCTCCATTTAAAATGGGATAACCCAAAACGGAGTACCTCTACATTACAGCAAAGTGACCGAGAAAAACAGGCAGTGCGGGAAAGCGGCGCTAAGTGCGCCTTGTCCCAGGCATGGATTTTCTACCAGGCATGTGAAGTGCTCTGTTGTTTGAGCCCTCAGGACCTAAAGGGCTGACTCTGCCAGTGCCCCAGGAGCACCTCACTCACTGCTTTGGAATTTCAGACTCTGCTTATCCTGGAAATGCCCAGAGCAGTGTGTACATTTGAAAAACGTTGTATTGCGCTTTTCAGCAAACTGTAGAAATTGTAGTCCAAAAGGAAAGCAAAATCTTGGGACCCCAAACCCACTAAGCCAAAGGGAAAAGCCAAGCTTGGGACGTGAGCCACGCAAAACTGCTCCTGATTTCTATTCCTCCGAGGATAAAAGCCCAGTCCCTCCCCGGGGGACTCCTCCGCAATTTGTTCACAAGGAAATTCCTCGAGGGCCCCAAGATCTTTACCCTAAAACAGTTCTGTTGAATTTCACCCTGACAGTGTAAATTGCCAGCTTTTCTTCACAGGTACAGGACAAAGACGGGACCAGGAGTCATCCCTCTGCCCACCTGAGACATCTGCCTACTAGTAGAGTCACAGAGTGGGACGATGAGTAATTGACTATCCCTTTGCTGCCTCCTTTCACATGTAAAGTGTGGATTCAGTGAATGCTGATCGAGGCCTCCAAACAATACAGCCATTGCCCCTTTTTTCTATCCCCTCCAACTCCTTTTTCCTCTTTCCCCTACTGCCTACTCTTTCCTCTTTAAATAGGAAAGTCCCCCAACCCTCTTTGGACAAAGCAGAGATCACAGATGTTCCTGGGGTTTTGTGTTTCTTTTTCCCACTCCCATCCTCAATCTTGGCAAAACAAACCTCTACCTTGATTGAGACCTGTCTCAGATGCTTTTCGTTAATGGTGGGTTATAACTGTGCCTAAGGGCTGTGCACCAATGCTTCATTTCTGATACGTTGTCGGACTTGCAGCAAGATTGCCCAAGAAAGTCAAGGGCCTTTGCCCTGACCTCAAGGGTCACCTGCAATGTTCTGCATTTTTCCGGGAGTTTGGCGGAAATAACTTGGACAGCCCCGTGTGGGCCTGGCCTGGCGCTGCGCCAGCCGCACCCTCCTGCCGTCTGCCTTAGACTCCTTAGAGTCGTTGGTTTGCTTCTGTCCGGGCTGTCCCTCAGATTCAGAACTCACAGCAGCCTAGGTGCCACAGCTCTGCCTTAGGAGTGTTGATGCAAAGAGTCAAACTCTGTCAAATATTGGGAGAGATTTATTCTGAGCTGAATGTGAGTGACCATGGCTGCTGACACAGCCCAGGAGGTCCTGAGAACACGTGCTAAAGGTGGTCGGGGCAAAGCTTGGTTTGTATCCATTTTAGGGAGACAGAGACATCAGTCAGTACCTGTGAGGCGTACGTGGGTTCAATCCAGAACGGTGGGACAACTCAAAGGTCAGGGAGGGCTTTCGGGTCAGAAGTGGATTCAAAGACTCTCTGATTGGCAATGGGCTGAAAGAGTTTATCCAAAGGCCCCTAGAAGGCAGCATCTGGGTGAGGATGAGCGGTTGTGGAGACCAAGGTTCTTATCATGCAGAGGCAGCCTCCAGCTAGCAGCTTCAGAGAGCATCGATGGTTAGTGTTTCTATCAGACTTAAAAGTGCCAGACCCTTAGTGGATTCTCTCCTGGATCAGGAAAAGGATCTGGGAAGTGAAGGGGCTTCTCTAGAGAATGTAGACTTTCCCCACAAGAGACAGTTTTGCAGGGACGTTTTAAAATATGTCAAAGAGGCTGGGCATGGTGGCTGACACCTGTAATCCCGGCACTTTGGGAGGCCCACAGGGGCTGCTTGCTTGAGCTCAGGAGTTCGAGAGCAGCCTGGAAACATGGTGAAACCTGTCTCTACCAAAAATACAACTTAGCGGGCTGTGGTGGCATCCATCTGTGGTCTCAGCTACTTGGGAGGCTGAGGTGGGAGAATTGCTTGAGCCCAGGAGGCGGAGGTTGCAGTGAGCCAAGATCGCACCACTGCACTCCAGCCTGGGTGACAGAGGGAGACTTTGTCTCAAAAAATTAACAAACAAATAAATAGTAATAAAATCTGTCAAAGAAACATATTTTGGGGTAAAATACTTTGATTTCCTTCCTTTCTGAGGCTGCGTACCGCCCCATTGTGCGTGTGAACAGCAGCGTGCTAATCCATCGTCCACCCAGGAACCCTGGGCTGCTTCCCCCTTGGGTTGTACACAGGGCTGCCGAGAACACGGGTGGACAGATACCATTCGCGTCTCTGCTTTCACTTCTTTTGGGTCTATGCCCAGAAGTGGAACTGCTGAGTCAAACTGTGATTCTACATTTAACTTTTTGAGAAGCCGCCACCCTGTCTTATGCACCGCCCTGCGGCCTGTGTGCCCAACCCTGAGGCTGCTTCTCCGTGAACACTAAGAAGCTTAAGGCCATCAGGAACATGCAGTGCTCAGCGTGGGTGTTAACTTGTCTCAGCTGAGTGAGGATGACTTTAACTCAATGCAAGTTCTGCCTGCATGAGGGAGACTGCCGTCTTCCTTTCTCTCCGGGACAGAGACCCAGCAGCTGGGTTCTGGCTTCTCCAGCCCCCAAAGGCCTGAGCCCTGGCCCTGGCCCATCCCCTGGTGCAGTGGCTAAGGAGGGCAGGTGCATGAGCTGCACCACCAGGCCCGGGCCAGAGCCTCCCCCACAGAATGTCTGGGGCAGGGCACCTCCTCTCTCAGCACAGCTGTCTGTACTTTAGCGATGCCGAACAGAAGCCACCAGGCTCAGCAAACACCCTGCCTACCTTTCACACGGATCCCCGAGAGACACCTGTGCTGGCAGTGAGCCCATCAATCCTCAGCCTTTTAGTCCAGGAAAATATGTCCTAAAGGGAACACCTCCCCAGGTGTCCGATGGGGGCTGCAGAGCAGCACCGGGGCCTGTGTGTCCACGGGCAGTGTGGACTAGTGGAAGCATCGAAACTCCCAGAGGACGCTGAGGCGAGGCGAGGCAAGCCCCGGGAGATGAGGAAGAAGGGAGACAGTCAGCTTCTCTACTTCTTTCCACGTGTCCTCTGCAGGCGCGTCCTCTGCAGGCGCGTCCTCTGCAGGCAGCTCTTGAAGGCAGGAGCTGAAGGCTTAGTGCTCTGCAGGACCAGCTGTGAAAGTCACTGGCAGACAGCACCAAGGGACATGGGCATGGGATGGAGGGAGGCCGCTGGGCAGGGCTGTGGGCATCCCACGTGGCCGAGGGCCACATGCACAGGGGTCCCTCACAGACCCCTCAGCACTTAGGGTCTCAGTAAAAGAGGCTTCCAAAGAAGTGAGGGGAGATGCCAGAGGTGACGGTCAGGACACGCACAGCGCATAAGCCATGACCACGGAGTGCACCTGCCGTTCTGCGGGGAGGGTGGTCGGTGCTCCAAGTGGGCTCCTCCCTGGCCATGTGTGCCTCAGTTTCCCCATCTGAAAAATGGGCAAAACAACAACAGCCCCTTCCTCACAGGGTTGCAGCAGGGATTATCTGAAAACCACGTACTGCCACTTCTAACGTGGGCAGGCAGACTAGTGAAGGACGCAACACATCACAAGCCACGGCGCCTCCGGCCAGCTTCCCTTCTGGAGGAAACTCACAGGAGACAAGGGAATCAACCCAGTCCCTCTCCTGCTTCCCAAGGGCTGCTCTCCCTGAATGCCAGTTTTAATAAGATCCATAGCTCCCCTCAATCACAGAAACAGTAAGAGACAATGGACCCCATAAGGCCGGTTCTCTGTTTTGTAGTCCTGGCAGCAGATAGCAAGCTGATTGCCACAGTGTGGAGCAGGCTGAAATTCGTGCTTGCTGACACCAGGAAGAGGCTGATCTCTCCGTGGGATTCCTGGACTGAGCACGGTGGGGAAGGGCAAACACACAGGCTATTTATGTTGGCACCAGCAACCGTACCTGCCACAACCCCAAGTGATTTAAAGCCCTCTGCATCTTCTGGGCAGAATGTGCTATTGACTCAAAATCCTGCGTGACAGCCAACCTGCCCAGGTAGAAAGCGAAGCTCTAAAAGCCCAATTCACACACCGGATGGCTCAACGTAATGGCTGTTATCTGCCCTGAAGTTAAAGGGGCATGATCCGTTTAAAAATCAACCTGGAGAGTTTCAGTAAATAAATGACATTTTAAACTAAAATTTAGTGATAAAGCTTTCATAAGAACGGTATGCCTATCACATCACCATGCTTGTTCAACTGCCAGCAATTTAACATCCGTGGCAGACCGAGGACAATGATTAAAATAGTCAGGAGACCTGTATTTAAACCTTGGCTTCGACTCTACCAAGCATCTGACCCTGGCCTTTCAGTTTCTGTAAAAGGGGGTGGTGGTGCCCACTTCCAGGCGGATGTGAGGACGTCCAGAGATGGAAGATGACAACCCCCCTCCTGGGGCGCAGAGTCTAGAAGAGGCCCAATCCGTGTCTCCTTTTTAAGGTCTTAGCAGACAGAAGCTGTGGCCGCCGAGGAACGGGCATGCCCCCAACAGAAATCGGCCTCCAATTCTAGTTCACAGAGGAAGACGGGGACCTTGGGGTGACAGCGGGCGTGACCCTGGGTTCATAGGAGCCACAGAGAGCTTCTCTGGGAGCCAGAGCCCTTTGAGAATTTGATGAACGCACCTGACACTATTCCCAGAAAACAATAATGATAATTATGATAATCCACACATAATGGGGGGCTGTAGAAGCCACTCCCCACATGAAGCCCCACCCCTGGAAGAAGCTCCAAGCCCCACCTTAGAGGGTTCACACAAAGGTCCAGTGACCATGTAGCCCGCCCCACTCCATCTACTGGGTGCAGCTGGAAGAGTGCTCAGGGCTAGAGAAATATCACAGCGGAGTCAAGACGAGGCCCGGGCTTCCTGCGCTTTATCTGTGGAAGAGGAGGCAGGAAAACCACGAGAGAGCCTGTGTTCTCTCACACCCCACCCGGTCGCTCCCCAGCCTTGAGCCAGGCAGGCACTCACCCCTCCCGACATCCTCCCCTTCCCACTCCCTCCACCCGTGGGGCGGCTCAATGCCCCTCTGGGAAGCCCCCGCCCAACCCCACGGGGCACCCACAGGAGCGTTCGCCTCGATCTGGACCCGCCACCTGGTGAATGTGTGTGCACGTCTGTTTCCCCAGCACTCCCGGGAGCACCCAGCATTCCTCGGTTACAGGATGGGTGCTGGTGGACATCTTCTATGACTGTTTGTTGACTAACATATTTCCTGTGACATTACTTAGAGATTTAAACACACAACAGGTGTGAGACATCTAACTTTTTTAAGTTAATGCTGAACTCCTAAATAAATTGCGTCGGAATCCATTACGGCTGTGGCTTTCCAGGTCTTCCCTTGTCTCCTGGGAGTAAGAAACGGTTCAGAGACGTGTGGACTTCTGGGGGCGGCGCCCTGGGGTCTCTGGAAAGAGGCAGGTGACCCCTCCCTCACACAGCACCGGGCTGAGGCGCCCATTGTTTTCCCTGCGGATGTTTCAGGTACAAATCCGCTCTTGCGGCTTAGCCTGAGGAAATTAAGTTTGATCTTGTTAAGAGAAAAATACACTGTTAGGGTGTTGGTATTTTTTCCATTGCCTATAATTAAAGATGTCTTAGGCTAATGCGGCACTCCCAGTGAGAGGAAAGCGCGGTATTTACAGACCTGAGTGCTTAAAAACAAATTTCCGGTGGGATGATCATCCGAGCACCGCTAACAAAAGGTTCATTCTCAGTGGAAGGGAGGGGGAAGGGGAAACTGTAATTAACGATGCCCACAGCGGGCAGGGCGGGGTCCCAGGGAAAGGCTTCCTCACGCCTGCAGCTGCTGAGCTCGAGAAATTAAATACATCCTCCAAGGACCAAAAGGTTCTCCTTAGGAGTCAGAGGTGCAGCAGCCCCGAAAACACCAGCGCCAGGTGCTCCCCCTGGGGCTCAGGGTGCTTCCCTCCACATCTGGGCCTGCGCAAAACCCGAGCTTAGGGTTGGTGGCAGGGAAGAAGGTGGAGTTTACTTTTTATCCCAAATGGAGGAGGACAATTTAGTATGTATTCTAATTTTTTATAATGAAGGGACTATACCCTTCTGGGCAGTTAATAACATGGTGTGCCTGGGAAGCCTCCAAGGGCCGATTTCCCATCAGCCAAATCCTGGCATGGGGGTGTCGCTGTGGCCCACACTCAGGACATGGCCACGGCCTGTCAGCCTCCAGCTCACAGAACACCTGCTGGGCAGAAACCTCAGGAGGACGGCTGCCCACCTTCTCAAGGCTGTGAATCTGGACCATGGTGTGCCCTCCCCAGGAAACCTCCCAGGCACGAGGGCTCCCCAGTTAAAAGAGGCTATTCACTAGGTGAATATATGATTCTAATTTATTCTCATATCATTCCTGTCTCTCTCTCTCATACACACACACACACACACACACACACACACACACACACACACTCTCACCATAGTTTTGGTGTCTGAAGGGGCCTGGGCTATGCACACCTTGTGATAATCCTCTATTTAAAAAAAAAAAAAAAGAAAAAGCAAACCTTCCCCTTCCTCTCCACAAGTCCAGTGGTTTTAAACTGCAAAAAGTTCAGGGCTCCTGAGTCCGCCGTAGGCAGTGGCTTGACCCTGGTATTCTGCTGAGGTTCTGCCCAGGGGCGAGGGGCAGGGGTACAAAAGACAACTCAGGATGTTTACACAAAGTTTTAAAACCAGCACCTTAAACACAAACCATTTACAAGGTGGGCTGTCTTCACTTCATCCTAACAGTCACCCCACTCAAGCAGGCATAGGGGTAGCCAGGTGGCTTCTGCAATCACGCAGGTGCAGCTGACATCCAGGCCTACCCCTTGTGAGCTGCCTGCATGTCCCCAAGCCACCGTGTCTTCTTCTGTCACAGGGGACCGTGGAGATAATCCCACCTCCAGGAACCAGCATGAGCACTCCACGAGAAAGTGACTGTGCCAGGCAAATGCCATGTTCCCGCTCCATGTTGGCAGCCTTACTCTTGGCATTTACTAAGCACCTACAGCTAACAACATACGAAAAGTCCCAAGGCCTGCCTCAAATAGCACCTCCTCCAGGGAGCCTATGGTGTCCTGAGTTCAAGGTTCACCTGCCACCCACCTCCAGCCCATCAACTTGCCTCCTGGATGGTGGCATAACTGCCAGCCTGCCAGATTCCCGAAATCCAAACCTTCCCACCTGCACCCGGCCCAGCCCCCGTGCCATGGGAGTGGTACTGACTGAGTGCCTACCATGTGCCTCCCAACACCCTGGCCGCCAAACCTGCAGAGTCGAACAGAGCGCAGGATATGTGAGGCTCAGACCCTCGCAGGCAGGGGTCAGGTGCACAGCACAGAACATGTGAGACGGACGACCCTCACAGGAGGCATGTCAAGGGCACAGCACAGAAGTGACCACAAGGAGGGAGTGAGGGCAGAGCCAGGTTCCGGAGCCAGCTGTACAGTATCATGGTGGCCTTGGGGACTCAGGGAGAAGGTCTAGAAAAGCCAGCATGAACTCTGGGCAGAACCCAAACTGCGGCACCCCTGCAAAGCTCCTATCACACCCTTGGTCCATGGGAAGGGGCTTCTGCCCTGGTTTCATGAAGTGTGTCCAGCTACATCCTGAGCCCCTAATGCCGGGACAAATGCACCTGCTCGGGTTCCTGCCTCCTACCTTCCCGGCAGGTAGCTGGATTCCATCTAGACAGCCGTGAAGTGCCACACACGTACTCATCATGGGTCCCCACTCCCCAAAACACCTGTCTGCAACAGCACATCCCCACGAAGCCGGTGCTGCCCCAGGTCAAGGTCAAGCCAAGGTTGCGTGGCCATTGGACGTGGCTTCCCTCACCCTGGATGGGCATGCTGGGCCTAGGCCACCTAGCCGTGCTGTCCTGTTGAAGTTCCTGGCCACAAAGCATGGCCTTCAAGGGGGAACCTCTGCTAAGTATCCATGCCCATGTGTGCTCCATGCTGCCCCGTCCACACCACCCCCTCTAGTTACTTCTGTGTCTGCAGCACCCTCCTGTGGGTAGCTGAGAGCAGGGAGGATCTGACCTGTCTTTTGTCCCTGATGCCTGGCAAACAGCAAGCCCAGGATGTACCCCATCCATGTGTCAGCAACGTTGTGAGACTGTTAGCCTGACGTCATTTTGTACCCCCTGGACCAGGACACCCTGGTGCCCCCACCTGTGAACTCAGGAGGTGCTAGTGCCTGGGTGAAGGGAGGGGGCACGGCTCAGCGGGGAAGTCAGAACTGAACCGTGGTTCTTAGTGTGGATACAGAACTCCGGGTGGGCTTCCTGACAAGGGAAGGAGACTTATTCCCTGGAAATGGCTCCCTTATACCAGAAGGAAGGTTGGCTGTTGGGACAGACAAGAACACAAGAAATGCCAGGGAACTCTGTGCCCAGCAAGAGGGCAGCGGAGAAGGGACAGACAGGATGGACTAAGGGGTGGCTTTCCCCAGGGCCAGGCCTCCCTGACAGGAGTGAGTGGGCATGGATTTTTCTGAGCCATATTTGTCTACAAGATGCTTCTTACAGGCGTCTGGAAACCTAAACACCAGGCAAAATGTCTGCATCGCATACATCTACACCAAAGAAATCACTTTATTTGAGATGACTTCGGGCAGTGTACAAGCCTGGTGTGTAAACAGTTGGGGCTTTTCCAGTGATCCTCAAATTACGTCATTTACTCCTTCAATTCATGAGGCCATCTGCCATTCTCTCACTGAGGACACGGCTAACTTTTTCCTGCAGATATTAATTATGTCATGGGTGACCCAGTCCTGTGATTTCCACACCAGGGACTGGAAAGTAACAGCCTGGGGGCGCCCACTCCCTGCCTCTTCCCAGCAGCCTCTGAGTCTGTTCCTGCGGCTTTTTACATAATCGGACCACCAGCTGTTCCCCCATCCATCCCTGCTTGCTGGCCATGCCACGTGGTGGGGCGGGGCAGACTCGAGCACATCACATCTGCTGCCAGCCTGAGATGCACGTGATTCCTCAGAATCGCGCCTGCGTTTCTAGCTCCTCACTATTCTCTGTCCAACTGAAACAGCCTCCCCAGCCCAGCCCCTTCTTCACCAAGAACACCCAACACCTCGGACCCAGACTCCTTCTTCAGACCAGCCCTGACGTCCCCCTGACACGCCTGCCCACACCCTGGCTCACATCCTCTGACTACGCGAGCCCAGCTACCTGAGGCCCAGCAGCCCCACCAGGCGTGAACCGGAGCAATGGGAGCAACGGGCTTTTCTCAGGGACGTTTCTGCAGCTGCAGGGCCCAGGCATAACACCAGCTACTAGCAGTCCATCGTCCAGAGCTACTGAATGCATTTCTAAATGTGTACATGTAACATAACATCTCACAATAGATCATTTACAATAACCAGCAGTGTGGTCACCTAAACACAGCTAATATTTCTGTGGAGGGAGCATGAAGAGGTAACTGCCTGATATGGCTAGGCTTTGTGTCCCCACCCAAGTCTTATCATTAAGTATCGTCCCCAAATCCCCATAACCCCCACCTGTCAAAGGAGAGAACAGGTGGGGGTAATTGAGTCATGCGGGCAATTTTTCCCATGCTATTCTTGTGATAGTGAGTTCTCATGAGACCTGACAGTTTTTTTTTTATAAGGGGTTCTTCCCACTTTTCTAGACACTTACCCTGCCTGCCGCCTTGTGAAGAAGGCACCTTGCTTCCCTTTCAACTTTCACCATGATTGTAAGTTTCCTGAGGCCTCCCCAGCCATGTGGAACTGTGAGTCAATTAAACCTCTTTTCTTAATAAATTACCCAGTCTTGAGCAGTTCTTTATAGCAGTGTGAGAACAGACTAATATAGCAAATTGGTACTGGGAGTGAGGTACTGCTATTAAGATACCCAAAAATGTGGAAGCGACTTTGAAACTGGGTAACGGGCAGGGGTTGGAACAGTTTGGAGGATTCAGGAGAAGACAGGAGAATGTGGGAAAGTTTAGAGCTTCCTAGAGACTTGCTGAATGGCTTTGACAAAAAGGCTGATTGTCATATGTAGCTTATCCCTTGGTCACAGAACAATTGGGCCCCTCCAAGGCTTGGGGCCAGCACCCTCTGAAGCAATGGCCTGAGCTGTATGTTGGCCCCTTTTAGGCACAGCTGGGATGCAGGGCACCGAGTCCTGAGACTGGACAGAGCAGCAAGTCCCCCGGCCCAGCCCACAAAACCATTTTTCCTCCTAGGCCTCCAAACGTGTGATGGGAGGGGTCTAGGATGGAGATGAGGAACTCCATGGGAACTGGAATAAAAGTGACTCTGGCTATACTTTAGCAAAGAGACAGACAGCATTTTGTCACCATCCTAGTGGAACTTTGAACTTGAGAGAGACGGTTTGAAATTGGAATTTATGTTTAAAAGGTAAGCAGAGCATAAAAGTCTAGAAAATTTGCAGGCTGATGATGGATAGAAAAGAAAAAAAAAAACATTTTCTGAGAAGAAATTCAAGCCAGCTGCAGAAATTTGCATAGGTAACAAGGAGCCAAATGTTAATCAGCAAGACAATGGGGAAAATGTCTCCAGGGCATGTCAGAAGTCTTCCTGGCAGCCCCTCCCATCACAGGCCTGGGGGCCTAGGAGGACAGAATGGTTTTGTGGGCTGGGCCTGGGGCCTTGCTGCTCTGTGCAGTTTCAGAACCTGGTGGCCTGCATCCCTGCTGTGGCTAAAAGGGGCCAACATACAGCTCAGGGTGTCGCTTCAGAGGGTGCAAGCCCCAACCCTTGGAGGGGCCCAGTTGTTCTGTGACCAAAGGATAAGGTGTAGAAAGAAAAGCAGGTTTAGGTGGACAGCAGGTGAGGGAGAGGAGAGGAAGGTAATTTCCACATGTAGGCAACACTGGTTTTGAGCTGCTTAAGGAACATCTGGAGAAGATGCACCAGAAGTCATTGGACTTGTTGGCCCTGAGCTCAGGAACGAGGCTGACCTGGAAATGCTGCTAATCCACTGCACAAATATTCACCACGCCGCAGGCGGATGCTGCATTAGAAACACAAGGGCAGGCAAGCAGACGTTACTCAATGGGTCAGGTGAAAAGAATAACAACAGCACCTACTTCATTTACGGGGCACTTACAATCTTTCCCTGCTGGGCTGACTGCCCGATGGGTGTTATTTCATGGAATCCTCCCACAAACCAGCTGAGATCCAGGACTGCTTTACAGATGAGGAGACAGAGGATCAGAGTAATCTACCCAGCACACAGTGAGTAAGTGGTAGAATGTGACGTCGATTCCCAGTGGTCTGACCCCAGAGATGCGCACAGTGCTTGTGATCAGCACCGTTGGATGCTCACAAGGAGCCTGAGGAGACGGAGACCAAAAGCTGCTGAGCTTCACCATGTGGACCTGCTATGGCCCCCAGGGTGGGGCAGGGTCAGGGGGAAAGCTACTTTTGGCGTGAAACCATCAGCTTCTCCTGGTTTGCAATTTTTTTTATTGCATTTTAGGTTTTGGGGTACTGGTTTGCAATTTGAATGTGCCCACAGGTCAGGGCACACTTAGAAAAAGTTGGGCCAGGCACAGTGGCTCAAGCCATAATCCCAGCACTTTGGGAGGCCGAGGTGGGCTGATCACTTGAGGTCAGGAGTTCAAGACCAGGCTGGCCAACATGGTGAAACCCCATCTCTGCTGAAAACACAAAAATTAGCTGGGCTGGTGGTGCGCACCTGTGATCCCAGCTATTCAGGAGGCTGAGGCATGAGAATCGCTTGAACAAGGGAGGCAGAGGTTGCAGTGAGCCAAGATCACACCATTGCACTCCAGCCTGGGCAACAGGGCAAGACTGTCTCAGAAAACAAAAAAAAAAAGAAAAGGAAAAGAAAAAGTTTTACTGTAAGAAAATAAGAGTTTGGGGCAACATAGATCATAACGCTGGGCCCTGGGAAGAAGGTTTCTTTCTTTCTTTTGGAGGAAGAGATGCAAGCAGGTGAGAAGAGGAGTGATGGGAAGAGCAAGGGTAGAGACACAGAGGGCATTTGGTGGAGACAGGCTGAGAAACTGGGCTCCGGGAGCAGGAGAGGAGGAGGAGCCTGTGTGGGGAAGGAGGCGGGAGGGAGCAGGTGCACCAAGGGCAGAAGCTGGATGGGCCATCAGGCAGGGCTTCCGGCAATGGGGTTATCTTGCTGCCCTCAGTGTATCAAATACCACTCAGATTCCCCTAGTGACAAAGGACAGATTCAGGCGGGTCAACCTAAAAAACACACAGAGAGAGACTCTCTAAAAGCAAATGACATTTATTCGGGTATACAGCATTGCAATGGGAATACGCATCTGATATTATGTGTGTATTCTGAAGGAGGAAGGAAGACAAAGGTTATTAAAAGAAACACGAGAAGGGTGAAGTCACTGTTTTGAGATAATTCTCCTTGGCTACAAGGATCAATAAAAAGAGTGGGCCCAATGCAGGGTTGAACAGGCACTTGCTGGGCAGATGTGCCTTTGTGCAAGCTTGCGTTGTTCGCAGAGTCTGTTGTGATTGTTTTCATGCTTAGGAGCCCTCCCTTCATGGCCTTTCCCTGTTTTATTTGTCAGGGTTTTCAACACACGTGACTCCATTTTGATTCTGGCAACTTTCCCATTCCTCTCTTAAGATCAAGATCTTTCTCTGACTGCATCTCTGACCCATCATCCTGCAGTTAGATTTCGATTTTCCCTTGGTGCCAGGATGGTCCTGTCTTGATTTAGTTTGGTCCAGTTCTACATTGGAGGGAGTGACCGGGGACAAGGAGTCAGCGTTGACATCCATTCAGCCACATTTGAGCAACAGGGGAGGTTGGGAGGGAGTGGGCCTCAGGCTAAGCCTACTTGGAGTTCGATTTTGTTAAGTTCTTACTAAGTTCAATTTCATCTGTTCTGTAGGTGTCTTGGAGGCTAGCCTACACCTACGGAACAGGTGAAATTGAACTTAATAAGAACTTAACAAAAGAAGGAGTTGTGCTTATGCAGAAATTGACAAGCAACAGCTACAAAATGTAAAAAGGACAATGGAAAGTAAAATTAAGAATAATCTCTCAAACTCAGGTAATATAATGGTTTTGAGACATGAATGGAGGCTGAAAGGCCACCAGTTGCATACATTAAATGACTACCGTTGTTGAAAATAGATGCTCGGTGCCACAAAGAAACATTAGCACTGAGACAAAGGATCTTTCAGCAACACAATTTTTACTTCCTGTAGGAAGGGTGCCCTCACTAGCCATCTTGCCACAAGAGTACAATGAACAAAGCAAAACACACAGATTTATCCCTTACATATTTGGGGTCATCCTTACTGCTATGTTTGATCTCTGTTGGCTGGAGACAGACCTTACAATTTCGACTAAAACCCAATTGGCTAACGACTTAAAACTTTTCTAAACAGGTAAAAGCAATGGAGAGCTGGGACATGCCTGTGAGCACGTCCAGCACAGATATCTTGGCTAAAGTACAAGGACATAGAATGTACTATGGGCCTGTAAGCACAGCATGTCTAACGGCTACATAGAATAGGGCTTAACAAAGCGTTATTAGCACACTTATGATTTATTCACTAACAAGAATGGAAACTTTGAAGAGGAACTTTTTTATTTTCCACAGCCATTCTGTCAAGTCATAAAGGTAGGCATTAAGACAAGTCAGAGTGTCAGTGCAACACGGAGTCGTGTTTCCATATCTTAGGAAAAGCTATCTACAGTGTGAAACCATCAGCTTCTCCTGGTTCGCAATTTGAATGTCTCTGGTTACGGCATCGGGAGGTCCGGTAAACTTGACGTTTGACTTATACATTAGGTATCAGAATTGTTCCTTGAAATTAATCTAGGTTCAGTTTATAGAGCTTCAGGAATGGTTTCCATTTTTAGTACCTTTATGGAAAAAAATTGGATTGGAGGAACCTAGAATTCATGATTTAGTCTGGTCTATAGGCAGATACCAAGAACTCAAAAACGATGCACAGAGCTGTAATCTAATCAGAGGTGTATTGGCAGGTTTTCTTAACTTTCTCTCTCTACATTAATCACAGAGGAATCTCAGAATTTGAAATCTCTTGAGGCTAGAAAGTCAAACTAAGACTGACTATAGATTTCACCTACTGTTTTGAGGTTCCCGGTCCTGACAGCAAGTGACAATTTTACTGACTATAAAATCTTTCTGACCCTTAAAAACAGGCAATCTTATTCTATGCACATCCCCAAATGTGATATTTCAGACAAAACCTTGGCAATATAACCAATGTTTTCAATTGTATCCTCTTATCAAGGGAGAGTGAATTCATATTCAACTCATGTGAATAGCTATATTCCCAAAAAATAATGAGAATAAGAATACATCCTGATAGTTTCCAATTCCGGCAGAATCAAGTAGGGAGAAAAAGAGAATGCTTCCACCTTTGTTCACAAAAGTATACTTCACCAAGCTGCTATAAACTGTAGATAGCTTAAGAGAGAAAATGTCCTTAAGTCTGGAAAACAAAAAAATTTCCAACAACGTCACAGATGAAAGTCATAGGAATATGCTCTGCATCCGTTACTCAGCTTATGTGATTGATTTTTGTTCTGCTTGACCTCGATCAGCAGCTTCATGAACCCACCCCTTTCCTCATCGACGTTCTACAAACCTTTACTTAGTCTATTGATCTATAAGAAAACTGTACCTGAGGGTACTTGTTAGAATCTTTTCCTGAATCTGCCTGCAAATGCTCTCAGACAACAGTCGAAGCAGTAACTATGAATGACAGAGACTTAGAATAGCCATGGTTATGAATCTGAATGAAAATTTACCACAATCAGAAAGTAACGGGAAAACGTGGTTATTTTTGTGGCATACAGCGTAAAAAAACAGAATCGGGACTTGATGATGTACTAGACTTCTCAGAGTTGTATGCAACTTAGGAACATGCATATCAATAACACGTCCATCAATGTAACTGAAAGAATCCCTGGTGTCTCTGACCATCTGACAATGCTTACCATGCAGTTTACCAAAAAAGGCTAATCATTTAATATTTCTACAAGATGAGAGAGACATCTTTTTAGATTCCCCAAGGGCCTGAATAGAAAATCTAAAAGTTACTTTTAGGTCAAATTACTTAATTTAGAATTTCGATATTGGGGAAGCCCATCAAAGATACCAAAAGCTTTAAAACATTTGATAAAAACAGAATTACAAGTCATTGTGGAACTGACAGTCATTCATTTAACCAGAGTGATAAAGACTTTGATAGCAATACAGAAAGTTACATGGATTGAAAAAGAAACCTTAACCGTTTCAAAGCATAGTTTGTCTAAGTAATCAAAAACCTAACAAAGAAGACTGAGGAAATGATCTCGATAAAATGTAAAATCTTTGCTTTTGAGGCCTATTACCAAAACGTAAAAGAAGAACCTCCTGCAATGTGATGGCTTCTCCCTATGGGAAGCACATTTTCACGAACTAGAAGTCACACCTGATGGAACAGCTACTTGAATTTAATAAGACACAGAAAGAGTGTGTGTCCGAGGTCCTTAGAGTAGACCACGGATCATGAACAACGTCACTAGTCCCTTGAGCAGGGGAACACGTGGCCCTTGGTAACAGCGTGATCAGCCTCCTACTCTCTGGAACAGTTCAGACGTACCAAGAAAAGCCAGGAGTTAAGTTATACTGGAGAAAAACATTGCTTTTCTAGGCTTTCAAGACAGAAATTTCAGTGTCAGTTTATAACAGCAGACAAAACCAGAGGAAAAAAATTACAGGACAAAAAAAAAAAAATTGAAGGAGAGAGTCACTCCTGGAGCCTTCTCAGGGGAGAAAGAGCTGAAGGCAGTGATGCGTGGCTGGCAAATCACACGCAGCAACAAACGGCAGAAAGGGAGCTTCTGAGCGTGAACCTGAGAAGCTTCCAGAGGGAAACTCCACCTTGAGAAATGAAATCATCATTCTCAATGAAGAAAACAGTAGTTCTAAGCTGAAACTATGGACATTAAATGGATCTCAGGAAAAAAATGGCAGAAATAGTAACTGTAACAGGTAGAAGCTGCCGTTCAAGAGATGGTTGAAAATGTCAACAGACTTCAGAATTCCAAATCAAAACCCTTTGCAACTTTCATCAAGAGCAGATCAATATTTTTTTAAATCTTGTTGTTCTAACATGGGGGAAATTTTAGCTTTGTATCAGTGTATTTTTTTTAACTTCCCCCTCATAAAAAAAAGAAAAGAAAAGAAATTAAGAGACAGGGTATTGGGGCGGGAGGAAGGAGAGGAGCAGAAAAGGTAGCTATTGGGTACTGGGCTTAATTCCTGGGCAGTGAAGTCATCTGCACAACAAACCCCCGTTACACAAGGTTACCCATAACAAACCTTTACATGCAGCCCTGAGCCTAAAATAAAAGTTAAAAAAAAAAGAGAGGGTAATGCTGTGTTGCCTTGGCTGGTCAAGTTTTGCACCAGTGTGTGTTTAATATCAAATCTGAATCTTTGGATAGACATTTAGTTTTCTTCTAATTATAGCCAACTTGATTACACACAAATTTCTTTCATAAATTTATCCTTTATGAAACTTTTGTGACGTGCACAGACCTCCTACGACACGCTTAGACTTTCTGCTCTTCCCCATACGTCCTCTTTCTTATCCAACCAGTTATTCTGAGACAAAAATGTACCACTCAAGATTCTTTCTCATACAAAATTACTCTCTTTTTAAACTTTCTTTTTTTTACCAAAAATACAACTTTATACTTAAAACTTTTTTCATATCTTTGTCACCTATTTACCAGTTTCTATCTTGCTTCTATTTTTTAATCCATATTTTCAAACAACTTTTAAATAAGGTCTGAATTAGACAGAATTGCTCTTTTTTCATTAAAAAAGTCATTGTATGCCTTCCTCATTTTTGTCATTAAAAACACATCTTATTTTTTGCTACACTTTGTATATAGAATCATATATATATATATATACACACACAACACATATATATATATAAATCAAAATTTTAGCTCTTAGAAACCTTAATTTTTAGCTAAAACCAAAGCAATTTTGAGCTGTCTGTCCAATATCCATATTTTATCTTATTTGAGGATGACCCAGACATTTCATGGGCATCTATGACGTTAAGATTTTACATGCAAAGCTCATTTATAAATGTTTATCCCATTTAAATTTACCTAATTTGTTTATTTTTAATGGTGTACCTCTATAACTGTGAAAACTAAGATATTAGACAGAGCTAATCATTTTAAGTTATTTTCCTAGTGACCATTTTTCTAGCCTGTGAATATAATGTACTTCATCTAAGTAAGAAACTTAAGTAAAATACATGGATATTTTGTGATGATCAGAAGATACAGCTAATTTTCTTAAATCAATAACATTATATTAGCCTTATTTATCAAAGAGTTAAACAAATACTATTCTGCTTTTAGGCTGAGTTTATAGTTTTACAAACTTGGTGTCAAACCACGACACCTTAAAACATCTGGTGGAGACAAATGTAAAACTGTCTGACCAGTAATCTCAGGTAAAAATGTGTGTTGACAATTTTGAAAACATTTCTATTTTTATTTTAACAACAATTTTAAAACCAGCTTATTTATCAGAGTTACTGGAGTCATGTGAACCAAAAGACCCTTAAGTTAATTACTACAGAGTTTAACAACTTTTATGAGCACTTATTTAAGCCAATCTGAATAAATTTTCTTAAGGAATTTTTAGCTGATTATGCCAGATTTTACCATGTAGTCATAATATATAACATCATACACTTGCATATATGTATGTGTAAGGGTTATTGCCGAGTTTAAAATGAGGAAACTGAGACCAGCCTAGGAAAATTAAATGCCAATGTATTAAGCTCCCGGGCTAGGTTCTGCGGTCCGGAAAGAGGGGGCCAGAGAAGTCGCACTTAACTTTCCAGGGCAGGGGGTTTTATAGGGATTAGAGGCAATTGATTGGATATTGCGGAAACAAAGCATAAGGTGGGCTGGCTAAGGGCGTATGGGGCGAGCTGCCATTGGATAAGTCTTGGCTGGATTTTTTAAATTTTGGGGGGTTCGAATGCATAGTTTAGTGCTGAGTATAAGTCTGGGAGCAGAACGCAGAAGTGGGTGTGGGTGAGGGGAGCCCGCATGGAGAAGCCAGATGCTGAGTATCAGACATGGAGAGGGGCAGGTGTTGTTCATCCGGCTCCCAGCGAGGCTATCGACCTTACAGTATGTACACCTAAACAAACACACATATACACACACAAAGATCTTACAGTTTGCATTTTAGGATTTTAGTCATGAGACAGTAAACATATGAACTCATCAGTATGGAAAGAGAGTTAGACCCAAAAGACAGTAAACATAAACTCATCAGTATAGAAAGAGAGTTAGACCCAAAAGATGTTCTGACAAAATGGGACAAGTTGACGTGGCTAAACGTTTTTTTTGTTTTTTTTTTTTTTTTCCCTGACAGACCACCAACATTTTGGGTAAAGCAGTTTCCACAGCAGTTTGACTTTTAAAGAAAACTTCGTTCTTTCTTACTCTCTGCTCAGTTTCAAATGAGTTTAGGGTTAAATTTTCAGTGTTTACCTTTCAGCAGGGCTGGCTGAATTGTGAACAATATATTCTCCAAGTGGCCTTGGATTAGCAAATCTCTTGCCTTATCAGTCTGGTTTGCTTGGCTGGTCTATGCAGGCAGGGAAGCATTTTAGCAGAGTTGCTTTTTTTTTTTTTTTTTGCTTTTCTGGCTCCTTCATGGCAAGACAAAACAACTTTTATGCCAGACAGAAATATTTTTATATTTTTTGTGTGAACTCAAGATTTTGCCCTGTTTGATCTCACACCCTAACTTTTATAAACATTTTCTACTACTTCTTTTTTGTAATACTATTCCTTCAGTTAACTGTTCTATTACTCTAAGCGATTGTTAGGAAAATCTAAATTTACATTTGCAGAAGGTGTCTTGGTTGCTGGTTGCCATGGAGCTGTGGTGATTTGTAAACTCAGTAATTCGAAAGCCCTTTAAAACTTTTTTAAAGCCTCGTCTGGCGTGTCATAAGCAATGAATTTTATCTCAACATCTGCAGAAGAGTCAGCAAATGGAAAGTAGGAAGAGAAAATATGTGTATATATACATAGCGAGAGAAAGGTTAGAAAGCTCTACAAGTTAACTCTATAACTGCAGCTGTTTGGAATTTCAGAAAGCTCCGCGGGCCTTAGTGTTTGAGAATTCCATTCCATTTCTTCAAGGGCCAAGAAACGCCTGTACATCGTGCGGAGCAGTGCCGGGCGCCCGGTCAGCATCTTGGACGGCAGCGGCTGCCCAGTGGCTGCTAGTTCACCGTCTCACACCACCGTGAAGACTGTTCGTTTCTGCTCTGGGAAGGTATTTTAGAAACAAGCGAGGGGAAAAGAGCTAAATCATTTACAGAGGCACAAAACTAAACCAAAATGAGTGACCGTCAGAGTGCTCCCAAAAACTTTAACCAGACACTCGATCCAACAAAACATTAAATGGGGCAGAAACAGCCCAAAGTCAATCCACAGAGAAGGCAAGAGCCTCAGAGGCGGAAGGTTAGTCCGACAGGAAGCAGGACACTGGGGCCAGAGGGGCACTGGCCTTTCTACCCGAGAGAACTTGCCACGAGGCAAAAAGGCCCCTATCATCCCACAAGGGACGTGAGGTCTTTTATTTCAGGTGGCCTTATAACCCAACCAGATCCCAGACAAAGTAAGAAAGCTTCTACCAAAATAAGGCGGCTCAGCCTGAGAGAGGACTCACCCAGGCAGCAGCGGTGATGTAATCCCCATGGAAGCAGAGAGCTCACGGGCCCCAGTGAGAACCACATACAGGTCTGAGAGCCGCCCGTCCTCCCAGTCACAATGTTTCTCAGCTCCTGTGCTGCACGCTATCTTCGTCAGCCTAAAGAACAGGCAGACAGGCTCTCTAAAAGAAAATGACATTGATTTGGGAATAGACATTGCAATGAGAACACGTGTGTCATAGTAAACCATGCACATATTCAGGGAGGTCAAGGAAGACGGAGGTCTTTAAAGGAAAAACGAGGATGGGGATTACATCATTGTTTTGAAATCATTATTCTTAGCAAAAGAATCAGTAATAATAAGGGTGGTGCCAGTCCCAAGCTGGACAGGCAGCTGCTGGGCCGATGTCTGTGCAGGAGCACTTTTGTGTGCGGTGGAGATGGCCCTGTACAAAGCTGCGGGTTTTGCAGCGTCTTTTGTGTGACAGTTCTTGGTGTCAGGCATTCGTACCTAAGAGTCCTCCCTTTACAGCTTTTCCTGGCTCTATTTTTCAGGGTTTTAACGTAAGTGACTCCATTTTGATTGTGACAGCGTTCACAGGTGAAGTGTTTCTCGGACCTTTGCCTGTTGAAATCTAAGCAGATCTTGTGGATTGTCGGGAGAGACCCCGGGAGTGAAGCCAGCTCCAGACTGTCACAGAGAGAAGCCCAAGTCAACCCCGTGTCCAAATAACGAGGGACCAGAGTGGCCTGGGCCTCCCCACCACACCCCGGGGATTCTGCAGAGAATCGCAGGCCACAAACACCCCTGAAACACGTGGGAGTTGCCAACACACCACTCAACCCCCATGGAATTCATTTTCCTGAGACAGAGTGGTTAATGGGGACGGGGGACACACGCTGACCATGCTGGAGCTTTGTTTTCAGGTCAGTGAATCTGAACGGTCACCTGAAGAACATTTTACATTTACTTCATTAAAGCAGTTAGACTTTTCCCGAATGAGAATCTCTTTCTTAACATGCATTTCCTCCGCCCAGGCAAATATGTTGTAAATGTGCCACACCCTGCTCTCCTGTTCCTCTTTCTCCCAGGCCACGGTGTGAACACCCAGCCGTGCCAGCTGCTCACTCAGGCCACAGTGGGAACACCCAGCCGTCCCGCCTGCTCACTCAGGCCACAGTGGAACACTCAGCCGTCCCGCCTGCTCACTCAGGCCACAGTGTGAATACCCAGCCATCCCGTCTGCTCACTCAGGCCACAGTGGGAACACCCAGACATCCCCCCTGCTCACTCAGGCCACAGTGTGAACACCCAGACATCGCCACTGCTCACTCAGGCCACAGTGTGAACACCCAGACATCGCCACTGCTCACTCAGGCCACAGTGTGAACACCCAGATGTCCCGCCTGCTCGCTCAGGCCACAGTGTGAACACCCAGATGTCCGGCCTGCTCGCTCAGGCCACAGTGTGAACACCCAGCCATCCCGCCTGCTCGCTCAGGCCACAGTGGAACACTCAGCCGTCCCGCCTGCTCACTCAGGCCACAGTGGGAACACCCAGCCGTCCCGCCTGCTCACTCAGGCCACAGTGTGAATACCCAGCCGTCCCGCCTGCTCACTCAGGCCACAGTGGGAACACCCAGACATCCCCCCTGCTCACTCAGGCCACAGTGGGAACACCCAGACATCGCCACTGCTCACTCAGGCCACAGTGTGACCACCCAGACATCGCCACTGCTCACTCAGGCCACAGTGTGAACACCCAGACGTCGCCACTGCTCACTCAGGCCACAGTGCGACCACCCAGACGTCGCCGCTGCTCACTCAGGCCACAGTGTGAACACCCAAATGTCCCGCCTGCTCACATTCATTGCTCAGCATTCAAAGGTCTGCCTAGGCTCTCTACAGTTAACAGCATCTGACCAGTTCCCTTCAAGGCGAAGTCTTTCTATGTATTTCTCAACATGAAACACACTATTTTTTTTTCATTTCTGTACCAGACAAGTATGCCTTGAACACTCGCCCTGCACCAGGCCCTAAGCTATGTGCTGAGGAGGATGAGAGACACCACAGGCCAGCTTCTCTCAGGAACTTAGAATTCTGCCAGTGAGATTAGATGCACCCTCAAATGTGGACCAGAGGCCAGGCAAGGTGGCTCCTACCTGTGATCCCAGCACTTTAGGAGGCCAAGGCAGGTGGGTCACGTAAGGTCAGGAGTTCAAGACCAGCCTGACCAACATGGCAAAACCCTGTCTCTACTAAATACAAAAAATTAGCCGGTCGTGGTGGTGTGCACCTGTAATCCCAGCTACTTGGGAGGCTGAGGCAGGAGAATCGCTTGAACCTGGGATGTGGAGGTTGCAGTGAGCTGAGATTGCACCATTACACTCCAGCCTGAGTGACAGAGCAACACTCTGTCTCAAAAAAAAAAAAATCGGTGGACCAGATAAAGCACAGTGTGGATGCCACCACAGAGGTAACATGGAGCACTGTCCTGAGATCCAAGCTACAAAAGGCTATATCCCGCTGGGGTGTCGGGAACTCTGCATGGAGAAGCGGTGTCTGAGCCAAACTTGGCTCCCAGAGTCTCTGCTGGAACTCCTTGCTCCATAATGTAACAGACAATGCCCACACAGATTGAGTTTCCCACTTCCAACCTCGTCCTGTGCCGTCTGCCTGCCTCAGCGGGTGACACAGTCATGCTCTGGAAGTGCAGGCTGAACCTCAGCACCACCCTTGATGAATGATTCAGGAAGTCCCTCGCTGAATGACTGTATCAGCACTTCCTGTGAACAACGCTTATACAAGCTTTGCTGATGCAACAGCTAAGAACCTAGACAAAACCATTGTCTTTGTGGAACTTATGTTTTCTCACCCTCATAACTCGTCGGTCCCCAGGTCCTCCGGATCTTTCCTGGGCCTCCTTCAAATCTGCATCCCCCCTCCAGAGCCAGCGCCACCCTGCAGCCTCCGTGGCAGCTCTCCCGGCCCCCAGGGTCCCAGCTGCACCCCCTCGAATCCATTTCCCATATTCTAGGAAGAGCAAACTTTCTGTACAGAGGCTTGTTCATGTCCCCACAATGCCTTCTCAATGAAAGTCAGCCCTTCAGTGAAGCCCTCTGGGTCCCGTGAGGCTGGTCTCCTGCCACGGCTCTGGCAGCACGTCCCTCCCCTGACTGTCCTGCCCCTGGCTGCTGGCCACCTCGCTGACCCCCTCTCTGTTCCTCAGACGCTCTGTCCCCTCCCATCCCAGGATGGCCCAGCCCAGCCCATCTTCCTACACCCTCGTATAGCAACCTCCTGTCCCTCGCACAGAGAACCCCCGTCACCCCTGGAGGGAGGCTTCCCGGTGCCCCAGGTGAGGTTGGCTGCCTCTCTTACTTACCCTCTGTGCACTGAGCTTTGACAATTTGTCTAGAACATCTCCTCCCATTAGATCATATGCCCACAGCAGCCAGGATGTCACCATTGCCTCCCTGGGGTTCAGCCTTGGTCCCCCGGAAGGGTTCCATCAATATGTGGGTCATTGTTCTGTTCCTACAATCGTTGGGGTGGGCATAACTCCCCTCATCGCTGCCTTTAGAAGCTGTGCAAGGGAGAATGGATACGCTAACATGACTCCATCTGGGACTCTGAATGGCTCATCTGACAGGTGGAGGCCAGGTGGAACGTCCCTGGAAATGCTTTCCAACTCACTTCCAGAGCACTCACCCCAGGCACACTCACCTGTCCTGCCTCTGCCCCCAGCATACCACGTGTATCTCATCCTGACTCTGATTCCCTCTGGCTCAGGGACTCTATGACTTCTCCATCCTGGGACATCCTAGATGAGTTTAAGGAGGAAGATCTCTGTAAGGTGGCCTCTCTCTTCCTCTCCACAAGGCTGGACAATTCATTTGGTTGTTTATTAAAATGGTGATATCATTTGGCTCTGTGTCCCTACCCAAATCTCATCTTGAATCGTAATCACCATGTGTCAAGAGAGGGGTCTGGGGGTGGTGATCGGATCATGGCGGCGGTTTCCCCCTTGCTTCTCTCATGATAGTGAGTTCTCATGAGATCTGCTGGTTTGACAAGTGTCTGGTGTTTCCCCTGCACACTCTCTCTCTCTCCTGCCACCTTGTGAAGAGGCACCTTCTGCCATGATTGTAAGTTTCCTGAGGCCTCCCCAGCCATTCAGAACTGTGAGCCTTGTGTTTATAGATTACCCAGTTTTGGGTAATATCTCTACAGCAGTGCCAGAAGGGACTAATACAAATGGTTTCATCAGTTGTTTTCACATTATGGAGACACGATCTCGGGATGAGTCAAGGAAAAGACTCTGTGGAGTAAAAAACAACTTTGTGTCCTCATGCGCAGACTCCCGCAGGTTGAGGTCACAGGCCATGGTGCTCTGGGCCTCTCACTTCACCTGTGCAGCATGGGAGACAGGGCCGTGTGCCTCACGTTGGGATCTGCAAAGACAAAAGACGCCACCCAGCTACGACAGATGCCCGTGTGGTGCACTGAAACCTGCCTCCGTGAGTTTGCTGGAGCTGTCCTCAACGAGATCACACACTGGGTGACTTAAGCCGTAGAGAGTCACTGCCTCGCAGTCCTGGCCACTGGGGAGATCAGGGTGTCGGCAGGGTTGGCCCCTTCTGAGCCTCAGTGGAGAATCTGTTCCAGGCCTCTCTCCTTGGTATGTAGATGGCATCTTCTCCTGTGTCTCTTCCCTGCGGCTGTGACTGTCTCTGCATCCAAATATTCCCTTTTGATCAGGGCACCAGCCGTACTGGGTTAGGGTCTACCCGAATGACCTCACTTTAGTTTGATCACTTCTGTAAAGACCCTGTTTCAAATAAGGTCACATTCGGAGCTACTTGGGGATAGGACTGCAACATATGAATTTTGGGGACACAGGTCAACCCATCACAAGGTTGACGTAATAATAGTAATAATACCTCAATGCAGGATTCCTGGATTTCAGCTGTGAGCTCAGTACCTTCATCTCAGCGTCTCCTATATAAAATAGACCTGAATATATCTATTGTACGTGACTGCGAAGACAAAGTCATAAATGTTGCAAAAATGCCCTGAGCTGTTTGAAGCCCTGTACAGCTGTACAATTCACAGCATACCTGGCTGCCTTGTGGGGTCCCATCGGCAGTCCTGGGCCTGTCCTGGGTTTGGAATACAGAAGACACACAGCCACCGTGAGCCACAGCCACACAGCCTCCGCTTGAAGTAAGAGCTTTGCCCGCAGCTGCCAGGCCGAGTGGGTGCCAGCGTCCGGGCACAGCTCTCCAATCACAGAGCCCTGCATGGTGGAGGCTCTGCCGTGTCTCTTTACCTCTGCTTTTTTAACAAGAATTGAATCAAAATGAAAGGAAATTAATTACATGGTTGAGTCAACAAACCACCAAGCAATCTTCAGTAGACTTCAGTTGTTGATTTATTTTTAGATAATTATCGTTATGGGGACAGATAAAAATACACATTTATCCGAAGGAACCAACATTAAAAGCACACCAGGCTCAGGCAAAATGATCGAAACGTAGTGACCGAGGCGGCTGTTAGACAGTACATGAGGTCCAGTGGCTCATGCCTGTAATCCCAGCACTTTGGGAGGCCGAGGAAGGCGGATCACAAGGTCAAGAGATCGAGACCATCCTGGCCAACATGGTGAAACCCCATCTCTACTAAAAATACAAAAATTAGCCTGGGGTGGAGGGTGGCGTGTGCCTGTAATCCCAGCTACTCAGGAGTCTGAGGCAGGAGAATCACTTGAACCCAGGAGGCGGAGGTTGCAGTGAGCCCAGATTGCACCACTGCACTCCAGCCTGGAGACACAGTGAGAGGCCATCTCAAAAAAAGAGAAAAAGAAAGAGAGCACTTGGGTTTCTGTGGGCACTGCATCCCACGTGCCACGCCACGCCACACGGCACACTGAGCCCTCTGCATGGTGACCACATGCCATGGAGATTTGTGCACCCCACCCAGGGAGTGGGCAAGAAAGCCAAGCACGAGGTCGGGTCTTGGGTCCAGGACAACAATGAGCTCAGCCCGCCTCACAGGAGTGGCAGGAGGAATTTCATCATATGATGCTAGCGAGAAAACACCCCTCATAAAATAAAAATGAAGTAATAGAATGATGTGGTCCTGGTGGCTGAAGGGAGTTCCTCTCTTTCCAAACACTCCTCCGTGCTCTCGGGAGCCGTTAGTCATGGCCCATCATCTCCTGCAATCCAGCCTTTAATTAACTCTGCTCTGCTGATGATCTTGTTAGCAAACATGACAGCAGGTTAAAAGAGGGAAAATAATTATTAGAGAATCAGTGCTTTCACAGTAACCCGTATAAGAGCTTATGTTTGGCAGAGAAGCTGTCACCAAATAGAAGATCGACAAGACCCGCCTGACCACAGGAAGAGGAACACGGTATCTTTTCTCCTCCTTGGAGTCTGAAAAATAAGACCGAATCCACAGAATGCCAAATCCTATTTAGTACTCAAAAAACAAAGGTGCTTAATCGCTACCTCCACTATGAAAACATACTCTGCTCTTAGTTTTCCAAGCTGTATTATCGTACATGCCATTTCAACCTCTGGAAATCCTCTATGACAGGCACCATATGGACCCACCCTCCTTCAGGTAAACTGATGTTCATTCAGCTAATACTTTTGTGTAGCTCCTATGTGCCAGGCCCTGCGCTAGACCTAGAAACACCATGTGGAGAAAACAACTCAGTCCCAGACCTCAGGGTGAGGCTTGAGCTGCAAACGTCTCGTCTTTAATGAAGGAGCCGGGAGGGCAGCACTGAAGGCTCAGTGCCTGGTTCCCCCGCGTTCAGGCTCTGCAGCTGTGGGCAAGATTCAGGCTCACTGCCTCAGCTTCCTCGTCTGTAAAATGGGGATAATAGTCCCTGCCTCTTAGAGTTACTGAGGGAATGAATCCGTTGATACACACGAGACACGTGGAATGATGCCTGGCACTCCGCAATAATGAATAAATACAAGTTATTCATCATCAACATCATCGTGTTGGCTTTCCAACATGGTAACTGTTTCCATGAGATTCAGTGGAGTCCTGACAGCAAAGCAAAGCTGTACTGACGTGGCTGAATAGAAATTATTTCAACACTTCATTTTAAAAAGCCAAGTGTTTTTTTAAAAAATCAGGCTTTATTTACCTATCAAATGATTTGTAATTGAATTTGATTACTCATTTTTTCCCCATGAATGAGATAAACAATGGTTGCTTAGAAAGCAATCTTAAACTATTTGGTTAAAAATACAAATTTCATCAAATAACCCAGAAAGTCACTCTCAAAATAAAATACACTTCCAGAAACTTTTTACCATCCATTCAGAACAAAGGAAAGGATTCTCCCAATGATGCCAACTTACACATGATAAGTAAATGGCAAGAAACTCGGTGACAATGTGCGATGCTTTTCTGAGGTCTGCATGAAAAGTGAGGAAGGTGCTCCCGGAGTCAATAACTCACCTTCTAGTTTCCCTAAGTGATACTGACAAGAGGCAGACAACCTAGAATCAAGAACTTTGAATCACAGACGGCTGAAAAATTCACTGACCCCACCCCATTTACCCTGTTAGTTTCCAAAGCCCCGACATGACTTGTCCAAGCTCAGAGCAGCAGCCGGCGGACCTCCCTGGGCGGTTTGGAGTTTCGCAGACAGTCCTGCGGGTCTTCCTGAAGCTCAAGAGTGCCCTACACTCCTCAGTAGTGAGGGGACCTAGCCCAGTCACAGTCTCAAAGTTTACAATTGTTTGTTTTGATCATATTTGTGGTGTTTACATGGAATTAACAAAAAAAAGGTACTGGAAAGTAACTCATAAACTTAGGTTTCCAAAGAACTGTACAGAAACTATTACATTTCAATCAACAAATCTCTGAAGTTGGGAGTTTTATAAAGCACTTTGTTACATCAAAGCTGACGTGGCCGAAGCGGTGTCTTCTCCACACCAGCCTCACTCCTGCCTCGCCCCGGGACACTGCCATCGAGCGGCTTCCTCTGTGCTTTGACCTCAGCCTGTCTGTGCAGCCCAGCGAGCAGGCCTTTACCTGGGGAATCTCAAGCTGTCGGAGCACCAGCCCTGGACACAGTGAGAGCACACTGCAAGACGCAGCCGACCTACACGGTTCTAAGAGCAATGTCAGGCTTCTGGTGCGTCGAGCGATGAAAACGCCCGGCTTCCCACAGCTCAGCCTTTCCCAGTCCTCACCAAACGCCCGGCTTCCCACAGCTCAGCCTTTCCCAGTCCTCACCATGGGCTGCCGAAATCTCTTCTTTACAACACTGACAGCCACGTGTGCCTCTCCTGTCTCTCCAGGAGGACCTGCTGTGTGTGGCAGGTTGTCAGACATTCTCCTCCCATGGTCAGTGAGCCCCCCGCGCAGCAGTGAGATTCTACTCACCGCCTCTCGACACTTTCCCGTGTCAAACACGAGGCCCTGAGTCAACACATATCCTGACTTGAATTTTACTCAAAAACAAACAGTCCACCAGGCCAACTCCTGACTGACCCGAGGTGGACCCACTCATTCCTTTTCCACTCCCGATATCTTCCCTAACTCCCAGATTTCCTGTGCTCTCAGCTCTTCTGGAAAACAGAGACACAAAGAAAAAACTCAGTCTTAGGAATAACCAAGGTGCCTCTGAACTCGCAAGTCTAAAAAGAAAGTCACAAAATTGTGTAATACATCCAGGTAGAAAAGAGCCACCTTTTCATTCTCTGTGTTAGAAATACAAACGTATAAACACATGCTTGAATTTACCCTGTGTTAGAAAGTACGGAAGTGCACACAGATCCGTGTTTGCGAACACATCAGCCTCACTAGGTCTGGAACCTGAGCCAGGAATTCAGCATCACGGCTGCATCCGATGGACCCGCCCAACTGTCCTCCATCTAAATGTAGGTCCCACTAACCACAGGGCTGGAGCCATTTCAATCCAGGCAAGCTCAGATTTTCAGTTCAATCTGCACCAGCCGCACCATGAAATAATCAGTTTGCGCTTGAGAATGTGGAACGGTGGCCAACTAGTCCTACCTGGAGGAAATATTTTAATATCTTTCATGTTCGAGTGGTCAGGAGAGGCAAAGAATAGGGCAATTCTAACAGTGAGGGCAAGAAGATTGCCTGGTGTGTTTAGTGGCTGGTTCTTTTCTTTTATTCTCATTTTCAGATGGAGCAATTAACGTATTTCCTGTAGCCTTTTCAAGTTTCCATCGCAATTGATGGATTTAAGGTGTTAAAAATAATTCTCTAATGGTTAAAGCATCACCGAGATCAGAGCACACACTACCATTTCCGCCTGGAAGGGTTTCCTGCGTTTAACCTGTGAGCCTTCAGTCCTCACCACAAGGTGGGCGGTTAGAGCCCAGAGGGAGGAAAGCCGCGGTCATCACTGAAAACACAGCGCACATGCGTGCGGCAGGAGGATGGTCTTGGGACTGGCATTGCCTGAGAAACAAAGACTTTAACGCCTCATTCATATCTAATGATATTCATGGAAAATCAGAAGCAAAGTTGCCAGGCCAGGGAAGACTCGTGGCGCAAGACTGAAAGAGAGCTTCGAAACTATCTTGAAAATAAAAGTGATCCATCCTCACTGCTCAGGTAATTGACATGCCCTACACTTCGGCTGTCAGTGTTCCACATGGAAAACCCGCAGGCACCAGAGGCGTCTCCACAGAAACAAATCCCCAGGCCACGATTCCAAAATGAAGACACCACTGTGGCGGCAGTGCAGAGCTGGGGCAGGCGACGGTCGCTGGGGAGCCTGGCATGGGCCGCTTCTCCCACCCCACACCCAGGGAAGGGCCTGCAGGCTGGGGGGCACTGGGGCCACTGGGGCGCTGTGGTAAGGAGGAGCATGGGGAGGGAAGAGGTGCAGCCCCCACAGGAAGCCGCCCCGTGGGGAGGTGGGAGGACGGCCAGGCTGACTGCGAGGCTTCTCACAGGCCAGATGGAGTTGCCGTGCGTCATCGATCATTAAACGCACTGCATTTTCAACATCCTGGCCTCTCTAGAGTCAGCGTGCTGGTTATGGACGATGGGGAGGTGGTCGTGACTGGACATCCTTGCCTCCTCACTAGTGACCTTGGCGAGGCTGCTGTTACCTCCACTGAGCCCTGGGCTTCGCCCCACAGCAGCTTTAGCCGGCAGGGGAGGGGGCCTCTCAGGCACTCTGCGCCTCTCAGATCAAAAAGAAGAGACACAGGGTGCGGCCTGGCCCGGGCGCCTGGGCCAGAGCCTCTGGGATGAGGACTTCTGCGCTCTGGGCTCTCCAGGGTCTTGGCCGCAAGTTAGGAACAGGGACATGGTTGCTGCCCTGTGACTCCCTCACCAGACAACCACGCCCCACAGCGCTTTTTCCCACAGGCTGCATACAGTTCCGTAAATAAATGCAAATCCTGGTTGTTGGCTGAAAACATTTGGTGGAAGCCGCCAGGTAAGATCAAAGAAAGCGAATGTCTCGGCCTGTGAAATTGTCGTCAGGGTGGGAAGGAAGCCCTGGAGGCCACGTGGGTGCTCTGTTAAGAAGTGCGTGTCAGCCAAGCTCTCAGGGACACGGCGGATGGTGTGCAGAAGCCACCCCTCACCCAAGGTGACCCAGCCTCCCAGACTCTCCCTGTGTTAGCACCGGAAGCTCCTCCGTCCCAGGCAATCCAGATGGTGGCTCACTCCGTCATCAGGGACCCCACAGAACCAGGACCTGGTGTCCCACCATGCTCCAGGGAACCCTTCCCTTCCCACCACTCACAGCTTCCTTTTCCTGCATTCGCAGGGGTGACATTTGACAACCTGGGCCCAAATTAGCCCTTACTCCTTCTGTAAGAAAAATATTTGAGAAGTCTGAATGGTAAGAAAGATTTGACTCAGTTTCACTGGCACCATGTTTTGTAATGAAACAGGAAGCCGTGGTGCCCATCTCCTCATCCATGGCTCTTAGCTGCAGTCGTGTGTACGACTCACTCCAATTATCAAAGCAATTAGGGCTGAGGAACGAATGAGTCCTCCTTCAGATCCTTCACACTACATCACTCTGATTGAACTCTGCTTTAGTCCAGGAAAGGGGCCCAGCAAAAACAAAACACAGAAGAGAGGAAGAAAACTGAAGAGACTGGACAAAAGAAGGTCAAGGGAAAAGCACATTTTCCTATAGTAACAACCATGACTAACATTAACGCAGCCCTCTAAGGAAGGCACTATTACCTGCCTCATTTTATAGATAGGGAAGTGAGTCATTTGCATATAGTCTCAGGTCTGAACGAGATTGGTGTCACACACAGGCTGCCAGGAACCAATGCTCCCACTCCTGGAATTCACCCCAAATGGCCCCAAAGAAAGTGTTCTTCCCCATACCACTGGCTTTGTCCTGGGGGAGCCCCTGAGCTCACCTCAGAAGGGAGCCTCCTCCCTGCTCATGGAGTTTCCAAATCAATATTCGACCAATGCCCAATCAATACTTGTTACAGGAGAAAAAGGAACGAAGCTTGCAATTGTCTCTGTTGTGTACCAGATGCTCTCCTGACACTCCGTGCAGCCATCGCAGCCACTGTGGAGAAGACACAGTGTATATTTGCTCTCTTTGTGTATAAACAGAGACGGAGAGGTTAAATGGCCCAAATTTACGGAGGTGCTGAGTGGAGGAGCTGGATTTAAACTTAAATCCATCTTGGCAAAGCCCAGGTCTTTACTTCACATCCATGGTCTTCAGCCGGGGTCTTCAAACATAGCACTCAGAGCAGTGAGTTAGAAGATAATCACGTGTCCATGCGCGGTGGCTCACGCCTGTGATCCCAGCACTTTGGGAGGCTGAGGCAGGCGGATCACCTGAGGTCAGGAGTTCAAGACTAGCCTGAACAACATGGTGATACCCCATCTCTACTGAAAACACAAAATTAGCCAGGTGTGGTGGTGCATGCCTGTAGTCCCAGCTAATTGAATGGCTGAGGCAGGAGAATGGCTTGAACCTGGGAGGTGGAGGTTGCAGTGAGCTGAGATTGTACCACACACTCCAGCCTGGGCAACACAGTGAGACTCCATTAAAAAAAAAAATCACCTGTGTGTGTGTGTGTGTATGTGTGTGCATTCACTTCACTGGTAGTTTTTTTTTTTTTTATATTAGTGATTATAAAGATGAAACTTTTCTTTTGATGTAGACATTTACAGTTGAGAGACATTTTCATAGACTGGCTTTTAAAAGTCAGCGTTAAAAATTTTTTAAAACGTCAATGTTGCTCAACATTGAGCAATTTTAAGGGTATCCTTACACGACTCGGGTTTGAGACTCCAGACACCACTGCACCTCCCGCCCGCGCTGAGGGCTGGCATTCAACCACTGCTTCCCGTGTCTGTGCAGCCAGCCGTGCCTCGCCAGGAGGAGCTCCGCCTCCTCGCTTCATGGGAACACTTCATTTGGAGGATAAATAAAACCCAGCATTTTGCACAGACTTCCTTTACCAAGCCCAGGCTCCGGCAATGGTGGGAGAGGATTAGCCGCTTTTGTGGAAAACTGTTTGCTTAATCAAAAACAAAAAACAACTAGATTACCAAATCACTTCGCATCTTGCTGGGCAGCAGAAGCTGTCACGTCAATGCCGATTTATTTTTTCCAGAGGGCAAACGTGTCCATTTCAGAAGCCCTGGGATTTGGTTTTGCCGTCGCTGCCTTCTGCCCTCAGCATGGCCAGCAGCTGCCGCCCTGTGGAGATTTTTGCTTTAGCTGCAGAAGCTGGCAGCGGGTCTGAGGCATCCCTTGGTCAGGTAGCAGCCTGCGGAATCTCGGCTTTGTGGGACCCTCTGCTTGGTGACCAACTCATCCTCTTCCTGCTTGAGGGAAGATGACCAAATTAGGAGCAGCTGCTTCCACTTCCAATCTAACATCGTAGGAGTCTGTTCCGCCAACTGTGTTTCATGAGCTTGCCAACGTCTCCTTCGTTATAGAGACAGAGGGGTCAGCCCCCCACAGAAGTGACGCCACAGCGATGAGCTTTTTGCAGTTCAACTAAACGGAAGGATGACAGAGTGAGGCGTGTTGACTTAGAAATCAAACAGCTTCTCAGGTTTACCAAGGCTCCTGAAAATGTGAATGCCCGGCAACTGTAGACGTCTGTTCTCCAAAACACCCTCCATGGCCTTTAAAGGAGACCTGTCTTTCGAAGTCTCTGCTGCGTTTATTCTAGGTCCTTATGCAACACCACTGGTGAGGCCTCAGGCTTCCCTTCCTTCTCGGCGAAGAACTGCGAAGGAAACAGCAACACACCTTCACCAAAATGGGGCAAATTCATGTCTGTAACAAGCAAAGAAGGGTGAGTGAATATCCCTCGAATGTCCCTGGCAGGGCACTGGACTGCCTGGGGAAGAGAGAAAATCCCCTGTCCTCTGAGCTGAGGAAGCAGGTGGGTAGGACCTGCATTGAAGACCAGAGCTGAGCTCTGGAGCCTGGGCAGGAGGGACCCCGGGCCGTTCTTTGGGGGAGCGGAGAGTGGCCCGTGCTGTGCTGGCTACACACTAGTCAGCACAAACGCAGAAATGAGAGATTAGCCGTCTGACAGCAAAGCTGAAGAATAAATCTCTGGTATTTACGAGGACGTTTTGGAACAGTGAGTAATGCAGAAGTGTCTGCTCTTCCGAGCCAGGAAGACTGACGGGCAGGGAGCCGCGGCTTACAGACACGAAAGCAGAGGACCATTAGTGGGCAGGGGTCAGTACCTACTGCTGGATGGGTGGCTCCTCCCCAGAGGGCAGACAGCTGGGGTGTTTTTTTTTTTTCGCAATGCCTGGCAAGAGCTTAAAGCATCTACAAGAGAAGATGGCCTCATTTTGGTAAGTGCCAGAAAAAGCGCATCAGGTGAGTCAAGTTTAAACTCACGTCTAAGGTACGTTTCAGGACGTGATGACCGCACTTTGTAGGATATCAGGCTCCTCTAGGTCTTCTGAATGCTTCCTCGCCAGGCGATATCCCAGCTGTGTGGGCTGAGGCAGATCTGGTTTCAGCCCGGAAATGAGAGTGAGCTGATCACTTCACCTGCAGGGGCCACCGAAACGTGGACTTGTCACTACCGATGCAGGACCTTTTCAGTCACTTGAGTCTACCGTACAACACTTTCCCCTGGAACTGCCATTTTACACTGAAGGGGCTGAGGCTGGACATGGAAATAAGTGAGTAGCGTATCTGAAAGTAAAGCCCGGGCCTCTTGAGGGACAGCGTTTTCCTGGAACTCATCTCATCAGGGCAGCTCCAGGGCACCGCTGCTGTTGGAAGTTAGACAACCCTCCATGACAGTTCTTCAGGGTTGACAGTGACGTACGTGTTGTCAGGCCCGAGGGCTCTCTGTGCACCTGGCTTAGAACATCTGGACAGCAAATGCGTCAAGCACCTGGGCTCCTGAGCAAGGCATACCTCCCGGTCACCAGGTGGCTGCAGCCAGCCTTCACCATCACCTTTGCCACTGCCCCGCCCTGTGCCCATGGCCTTGCTTCTCCTCTGCCTGGGACGTCCTTTAATGCAATTGCAGGTGCTGAATGTGGAGTGGAATTGCTCCCTGAAATCTCGCGACTTCACTTTGCCAAAAGGAGACGGGTGGACTGTAACATCGCTTCTCTCTGGAGGCTGACCCCTCTGCCTCCTATAAGAAAGGCAAACATTTGCAAGCTCATGAAAGCTATTTAGTTCATTTTGAGAAGCTGAATTGCTTCCTGAAGCCTTGTGACTTCACTTTGCCAAAAGGCGACAGAGGTGGGCAATGAATCATTTCTGTGTATTCAGCTGGGGCAGGATGGGGGAGGAGTCCTGATTTGCAGCATTTGCCAATTTTCAGGGTGCAAATGTTTCTCTCATGACGACTTGAAGCTACCTTAACATCAGCCTCTCAAACTTCCGGAACGTTTAGCTGACAGGAGCCTGCTCCAGTGCACCTGACTTTGCGCTGACCGGGGAGTGTGGCGCTCAACAGACAGGCTCCTCCACCTGCCAGCTGTCATGGAAGGCTCCCACCAGGGAAGGACCGCCACACAGCGGGAGTGCGGGGGGACCCAGGGCACAGTCCAGAGATGGGCCTCACCAAATGAGCGTTTGATTCACAAAGTCACATGGGGCTTACAGTGCACGTGGGCTGTTTGACCAACACAGTCAGTGCCCTGTTTTCTTGTGAATTATAATGAAATTCTGATGACATAGTTATTTCACACTTTTTTCTAAAAATGATGTTCATCTTCAAAGAAAGCAAAATGAGATCACAAAAATATAGAAATTACCTTCTTTATGTTGAATATCACCAAATAAAAGGCGGGCATGGCCCTTATGTTAAACCACAAGGAGTACAAGTCCAAGTACTGACGGACGTTTGCATTCGGCCTTATGAGTTCTTCAAGAGCCGATCATGAAGTTAGATCACTCTGCTTCATTGGAAACATCTTTCACAGACAGCACAGCAAACACATGCATGTTTTTTTCTTAATGGAATGTGTAATGTGCTTTGTAAAAATCAATTAAGAACATGTTTACAACATATGACAAGACAACACGTGTTTGAAACATGAGGCAGGACCCCTTCCTCCCGCAGAGGAGCCTTCTAACCAGGCCCTCACCAGACCCCTGAGTGGGGAGAGACTTTGAGGATGAGGATGAGCTGCTGTGACTCTCCAGTGGACTGTGCGAGGCTGGAAGAATATTTTGAGAGTCCTGGGATCCATCTCTTGCCCAAACACTGAGTCATTGTGAGGCTGTGGAAAACGGCGTGCACACGCCCCTGTCTAGCTTCTCCATCTTCTGATAGGGTATGGTCATCTCTGTTTGCCCAGGTTAAGTAGGGGAAGGGGGAGCGCTACAGAAATCCCCAAAGCTCACTGAATCTGGAGGCCCCGCCACCCATGACGGTTGTCAGGTGCCTGGACAAGGGAAGATACTAAGGTGAGGACATGGCCCACTCTGAGCCTGATTCCGGAGGGGCTTGGCTTCTGTAGGACTCAGTCATTACAGGGAGCAACAGTGGCAGCCACTCGCCAGGCCTGTGAGAAAAAGAAGAAAATGCCTCTTCCTGTGGCTTCCCCAACTTCCCACAGATGCTGCAAACGTACAGTACCTGCCTTGAAGAAATGGGAAGAGTTCTTGCACTTGAAAATCACCCAGTCCCCTAGTTACCATCACACTGGCCCGCCATGAAAATTCCCCAGT